>LPNX010541445.1:573547-593547 GCA_001517045.1 Pseudotsuga menziesii
TTTTTTACTTTTCTTGGGAAAAAATGTCCACCTTTTCCCTCACGCATGGGTGTTTCATCTTCCCTCATGATTTGGAATGGGAAAATTGTTATGGGGAATCCCATTTTGCATTCACGCAGCAAGCAAAACCTCTGAGTCTGCACCCTGGACAATTTTATCTCCCGTTCGACAATTTGTTTCCTTTCACATTCTTGGTTTTCCTATATGGATTTTCCCCCTCTCACGTATTCTCTTAATTACCAGTCATTTTTCCTGAATCTGATTCCCCAGAATCCAATTTTTGGGTCTTATATTTGATTAACCGACAAAATTTTTCGTTTGGTAAATTTGTAGCAGTCGTTTGGCGTTGGCAATGCACAAAATTTAATAAATTACTATGTGCATGTGTTTCCCTTGGCTTCTGTTACGTTTGTTATTTCTAGTACTGAGATAATTGTGTGTACATTATTGCTTTGGCATCTACACTGATCAAGGAATGAAAATGGGCCTAGACTTGCTTGATAAACCTAGTGTGTGAAGGAACCGTACAGACTGATCTAGAAGGTTGGGTTCCTTCTTTGCATGCCCTGAATAGCACTGGAAGGGAATGCATGGCCTGAGGGAGTGTGTAGTAGAGAAGGGGATGCTTCCTTGTGTTGGGTGTGTAAGTGTTTAGAGGTCGAGATAGATCCAGTGTAGGTGATCATAGCTCTGGATTGAGCTCACTAGCTTAGCAGTCATCTTTTCCACTTCCTTGACAGCCTGATAAACCCAACTGTGTTGGCTTGGCTGAATTTTACTGTATCCTCGACTATGGGTGAAGTCTGCTAGTGTTCCTTTTCTTGGGGAAATCATGTCCAGCTCAGGGGTGGCAGTGCTGCTGAGAGATTAAAGAGTGCATTGGCCTATGATTGGGTGGAACGTTGCAATGACATAGTTGGTTGTGAGACAAGCTCTTTCAAGGATAAGTATTCTTGTGTATTTAATTTCCGTAACTGTATATTGTTATGAATTTATACGAACATATTAAATTATTGAATGTATTGAATGAACGAATTATGCTTCCATTGTAGATTGCATTATGCATCTGTTTATACTTATGTATGTTTTATTTCAAAGCATATATATATATATGTTCATGGGGCTTAGATTGCCTGGGTTGATAGACGTTGTCGCGTCCTCTCTTCCTAGTAGAGGGTTGGGGACATGATAGTGTTGTATCAGAGCACTAGTTATAGCTTTGGGCCTCAATGGGCCATGAAGAACCAGCCTCTATGATCAGCAGGAAGAGGAGGCAAACATGAAATTGTTTTTGAAATTTTCTCTAAGTATGATTTTTTCTAAGTATTAGAGAAAATACTTCTTTGTGTGGTGGCTAAGAAACCTGAAGAGAGCCGCAATGATGGCTATGACTGTCTTTCTTTGATGACACAATGAGCGATTTTTGCTGATTGAACCACAACAACGGCATAAAAGAAAAGGGCGATCCACTATAGCGGCTGAGTCACCTAGAAGGAGCCGACGGGCGTTGGGTGAGACGAGCCGACGAAAAATTTCAAATTTTTTTTCTAAGTATAAAATCCTCTCTTTGTCGACTGAGAAGTGTCGATTCATGACAGGTAGAAACCATGTTTTTCACCATTGAGGGAAAGAGCTACTACACGGAGGAAGAAATTTTAAGAAAGAGCTGCTACGGGCGAAAGAAATTGGAAGATAGAGCCGATATGCGGTGAAAGAAATTCGAAGTTTTGAGCCACAATGGTGGCAGGAAAAAGAAGATCGGGCCGCACTTGCGGGTCGAAGTTGGGGAAAGAGCTGCCACAATGGAAAGAAATGGAAGAAGGAGCCACTACATGGCAGAGGAAAAAGAAAGATCGAGCCGCTACACTATGGCAGATGGAAGATGAAGATCGAGCCACTGTAGTGGGTGAAAGTCTAAAATTTTTCCGATGCAGCAGGTGAAAATTTTGAAAATTTTGCTCTGAAATAGGGATTTTTTGTAGGTTTTTCAGTAGGATTTTTAGGGGTCTGAAAAGTGAAAAGTGGTGAGCCCCGTTGACCCCTATTGTCCCCTTGAGATAGTCATTCTTTGTGAAAGAAAATTCTTTGCTTTGGGAAAAGTTGTCAATGTATGCTTTTTCCTAGTGAAGGTAAGTAATGTATGATTCATGTGAATGTTATGTAGCTAACAACTATGTTATTAACACATTTTGCAGAATCCTAGTCACCTTCAAAAGTAGCATTCCAAATAGTGCAGTTGGGTAAAGTGAGTTATGGTTCAACCATGAGAACCAACAACATGCATGGTGATGTACATAACCCCAATGAGTATGACGAAGATGCTATGGGGGAAAATGTCCAAGTTGGAAATGCTGAAACATAATCTAATGGGAGAAGAATGCAAGAGACTCCCCCAGATTTTCCAGCCATGTCATGTCCCCAAATTTTGGGACATTAAAAGTGTTGACCATGATTAAATTCCTAGGGCCTCAAATTGACATTAATTATTATTCCTCGAAAAAATATTGATAATAATTGTTCTAAGGCATGTATTTGATTTTATTTTAGCAATTTTATTTATTATGCGCAATAATGATGTGGAATTAAGGCTGCCATGTCAGGAGGGTGCATTGGGGAAAGCTAGTTAACTTGCCTTGGTAAAAATAAGAAAGTCCATGACAAAAGCAAGCAGGAGAATAAAGGGAAGTTTCCTAAAAGCAGAAAAAGTAGATAGAGGTAAAAGCATGAAAGTTTTTGAAGGAAAGAAAAGTTTCCTTATGACCCAAGAAAAGCAGAAAGCTATCATAACTCAAAAGAGGTAGCTTTTGACTAAAGGAGGGTGCAATTTCTAATTGTGAAGGATGATTTGGACTTGGAAACAATTCCACATGGTCCTACTTTCCTAATTGCCCAAATGGGGTGCTTTTGTGGCTAGGTTTAGGTCACCATGGGGTTGACTTGCTCTCACAGGTGACCATTGGCCTCAACTTACTAAGAAGGTCATCCATAATTCTATAAAAGATGATTTTGAACCCATTGCTTCAGTTTTGATGATTTGATATTGTGGTTATGCTATGTGAGCATACTCTCTAAGTGTTGTGCCTTAGACCATTGGGTGATGATCCCCAAACCCCTCCTCCCTTCTCTTCCATCTCCCTTTCTCTTCTATTGCAAGTATGGAGCACTACATTGCAACCATTGAAGTATGATCAGAGTTATTTTCAGCCTTCAACACGTTCAGGTCGAGACACAATGAATCCCATGCTTCAAACAAGCAGAACTACTCTCCTTAGTTGCACGGTTTGGCTACCCAAAAGCGTGGTAGTAGGTTTCCGCAGCGTGGATTCTGAAACCTAAATTGCACCAGATCTAAATGTGTTAGGGGAGAGGAAATTCAATGTATGACATCTCTTTTTTTGCTTCCCACTGATCACTCTTATCCTCTGCAAAATCTCTCAGAAGAAACCCTTGTTTTTGTTAATCCGAGAAGGCTCTGTGTGAACCCCTTAAATTTCAGAATTATTTAAGAACCCATTACATAATTAAAGTGTTCAGGTCTATACACCAGACTTAGGACATTACAAGACACCATGAGAATCCTAATGGTGGATATGTAGAGTTACAAGGAAGATAATGAGAGATTGGTTAAGGCTCGGGAGGAGCAGAATCAACTGAATGTAGCCATGCTTCAAAGTTTGACATATATTCAGAGAAAGATGAACTTCGAGGACTAGATAGAAAAGCCAGAAGGGAGTAAGAACACTACTAGAAGAATAAAGAGATCACCTAGTGAGTCATCTGACTCTGAAGGGTCCACTGGAGATTCAAGTTCTTCTTCTCACGAGAATCAGAGAAGGAGGTGCTTCCAGAACCACTCATGAGATGAATTTAAGAAGGAAAGGCCTCCTACCTTTAATGGTGAGATAAAGAATGGTTAAGAAGCCAAGGCTTGGCTTCTTGGGATGAGAAAATATTTCCAAGTCCAAGACTATTCAGGAAATATGAAATCTAGAGTAGCAATTTTCAATTTGACTGGAAGAGCATCCATATGGTGGGAGCATTTCAGGAAAGGAAAGAAGATCAATGAAAGGAATATTGTGTGGAAGCAGTTCCAAAATTATTTCAAGGAGAAGTACCTCTTTGACAGGTACTATGATGACACGATCAAAGAGTTCCATGAGATGAGATTGGGACAATAGACTATGGAAGAGTATGCCAATAAGTTTTTGGATCTGTTGAGGTATGTCAGGTACATAAAAGATGAGAAGGTGAATATCTAGAATTTTTTGAGTGGGTTGCCTCAGTCTTACAAAGACCGAATTGAGTTCTATGAACCTAGAACTCTGGAAGAAGCAATAAGAAAAACTAAGTATTGCTATGAGCAAAGAAAGAACAAGCAGGATTACCAGAAAACATGGAAGGACAAAAGGAGTGAGAAGTCTGATCAAAGGATGAAATTTTTCAAACCTTCTAACTTTAGGAATCAACAGAAGCAACCAACACAAGTTGAGATGCAGCCAACTAGAGAAACGAGAGAGAAGCCAAAAGATCCATAGCATAATAGAGGACCCCTCTAATGTTGGAAATGTGGAGGACCCCACATGCATAGGTACTGTCCACTTGAGAATGAGAATGCAAGGCCAACATACAATATTCAAAAGGCAGAAACAGTGGGACAAGTAGCAAGGGCCATACCTATAATTTATGCAGCACTAGAAGACCGCCAGGTAGATCACCAGTCAACTGTGGTTGAAGTTGCAGGTAATATTGTTGAGCAATCTATTTCTATTTTGATTGACCCTAGTTCTACTCACAGTTATATTGCTCCTAGAGTAGTGGAGGTTTGTTCTCTTAGGAAGGTAAAGCATAGCAAGTCTTGGTCAGTTCAGCTAGCCACTAGAACTAAGAGAAAGGTTAATGAAGTGGTGGAGAAATGTCCATTGGTAATGAATGGATTGGTCACTTGTCTAGATCTGAATGTTCTACCACTTAGTTCCTATGATGTTCTCATTGGAATGGATTGGTTAGAAGCTCACGGAGTGAAGCTTGACTATTTTAATAAGACTTTTTGAATGCATGGATGAAGAAGGGAACCCAGTAGTTGTAAGAGGCATTCCAAAGGTAATATCTGTGAGGTAGATTTCAGCAATGTGATTAAAGAAGTTTTGTAGAAAAGGTTGTCAGTTATATGCAGCTCATATTGAGGAGGAAGCAAAGAATGAAGCTCCTAGGTTGGAAGACTATCCTGTGTTGCAAGACTTCAAGGATGTTTTTCTTGATAAGGTTCCAGGACTTCCTCCAAAGAGGGACATAGATTTCACAATTGAACTTGTGCCAGGAGTAGCACTAGTGTCAGTAGCACCCCACAGAAAGAGTACACTAGAAATGTTAGAGTTGAAGATGCAGCTGCAAGAATTGTTGGATAAAAAGTATATCAAGCCGAGTGTGTCTCCTTGGGGAGCACTAGTTCTATTTGTAATGAAGAAAGATGGTACACTCATATTGTGTATTGATTACAGATATCTGAATAAAGTCACAGTGAAGAACAAATACCCCTTGCCAAGAATTGATGACCTCTTCGATCAAATGAAAGGAGCAAAGGTATTTTCCAAGATTGACTTGAGGTCTAGCTACCATAAGGTGAGAATCAAGGATGAAGACATTCATAAGACAACCTTCAGGACAAGGTATGGACATTATGAGTTTGTAGTGGTACCATTTGGAATCACAATTGCACTAGAAACATTTATGTGCCTTATGAATAGTGTCTTCAGTAGGTATTTGGACAAATTCATTCTTGTTTTCCTTGATGACATTCTTGTTTATTCTAAGAATGAAGAAGATCATGAAGAACATTTGAGACTAACATTGCAATTGCTCAGAGAACTTCAGTTGTATGCAAAGCTGAGCAAGTGTGACCTCTATAGGGATAGAATTCAGTAGTTGGGTCACATTATTTCAGAGGAGGGTATATCTGTAGACCCTGACAAGATTGAAGCTATTAAGAATTGGCCTGCTCCAAAGAATGTGACAGAGGTAAGATATTTTATGGGGCTTGTAAGATACTACAGGAGAATCATTGAAGGATTTTTCAAGGTTTCTTGTGCTATAACTTCTTTGCAAAGGAAGGGGATAAAATTCGAATGGACCTCGAAGTGTGAAGAACATTTCCAGTGGTTGAAGTATCTTCTCACAAGTGCACTGGTCTTAAAGGTTGCAGACCCAGAGAAATATTTTGTGGTATGTACGGATGCATGTGGTTAAGGACTTGGGGGATTTCTTATGCAAGACAACCACATGATAGGTTATGAGTCAAGAAAATTGAAGGAACACGAAAAGAACTATGCCACTCATGACCTAGAACTTGCAGCCATAGTACATGCTCTCAAGATGTGGAGACATTACTTGATGGGAAGAAAATTTGAGCTAAGGACATACCATTGTGGTCTGAAGTATTTGTTTGATCAGCCTACTCTGAATTCTAGGCAAGCGAGATGGTTGGATCTTTTATGTGAGTTTGATTTTGAAATCAAGCACATAAAAGGAAAAGAGAATAAGGTAGATGATGCACTCAGCAGGAAGGTGCAGGAAATGCACGTGGTTCCAAACATATTTGAGGCAGCAGATTGCTAATCATGTTGCTGAAGATGAATTGTATGAATAGGTCAAGGACAAGTTGCAATAGCAAAGTCTTGAGAAGAAATATAAGGGATATAAATTGTAAGAAGATGGACTTCTTACCTATAAGAATAGAATTTATATTCCAAATGTAGTAGATTTGAGGAGGGTTGTTATGAATGAGAACCATCAAGCTCCATATTCTAGTCACCCAGGATATCAAAAGACGATTGCTACAACTAGAAAGCAGTATTTTTGGACAGGAATGAAGAAGGAAATGGCTGAATATATTGCAAGGTGCTTGAAGTGTCAGGAAGTGAAGGTTTAGCATCAACATCCAATAGGTTTGTTGCAGCCTTTGCTGGTTCCAGAATGGAAATGGGAAGTCATTTCCATGGATTTTATTACAGGATTTCCGATGAATTGGAGACAACATGATTCCATCATGGTTGTTGTGGACAAGTTGACAAAGGAAACACATTTCATACTGGTTAAGTCTACACATAAGACTGATGACATTGCAAATATATTTATGAAGGATTTTTTCAAACTACATGGATTTCCTAAGGCAATAGTCTCTGGCAGAGATGTCAAGTTCACTTCCAATTTTTGGAAGGGATTGTTTGTGGATTTGGGTACAAAGTTGAATTTCAGCACTACCTACTATGCTTAGACCGATGGACAGACCAAGAGAGTTAAACAGGTGCTGGAAGAAATGCTTCACATGTATGTGATGGAAAAACCAACCAAGTGGGAAGATTATTTACACCTGGTAGAGTTTTCTTATAACAATGGACATCAAGCATCCTTGGGGATGAGTCCATATGAATCTTTGTATGGCAGAAGGTGTAGGATACCAGTGACTTGGGATAATCCTGTGAACAGGGTTGTGCTTGGTCCAGAATTGCTCAAGGAGATGGAGCAAGAAGTTGTAAAGATTAGGCATAATTTTAAGGCAGCCCAGGACAGACAGAAAAGTTATGCAGATAAACATGAGGTGAACAGAGAGTTCAATGTTGGGGATCATGTTTACCTCAGAGTGAAGGCAAAGAAGAGTTCTTTGAAGCTTGGAAGTTGTTCCAAGTTGTCACCTAGATACTATGGGGCATTTGAAGTGCTTGAAAGAATAGGGCCAGTTTCATATAGACTTGCATTGCTTGCTAGCACTAGAGCTCATAATTTTTTTCATGTTTATTTACTTAAGAAGTATGTACATGATCCTAACCATGTAATAAATTGGGATGTGATTCAGGTGGAACCAGAGGGAGAGTTCCAAATCGAGCCTATGTGCATCCTCGCTAGGAGGGTCACAATGCTTCAGAATCGAGCAATAGGACAGGTGAAGGTGTAATGGGAGAACTATGGTCCTGAAGAAGCTACGTGGGAGTTGGAGGATGCCATGTGACTGGCACATCCATTTTTGTTTGAATCTGCATATTGCTGAGGGCAGTACCCGCATGCATTTTTGTTCAATGTTGTAAAGCATTGAGGACAATGCTGTTGAAGGGGGAGGGGATGTAACACCCCGGTTTTGACCCTATTTTCATTTAAATAATCATGGTGTGGAGATAGGAAAAATACCCACCATCGATTTAGTATTTATGATTCGGCAATTAAAGTTGGGCCGATGGTATTTTTGTGCTAGCCGGCACATTATTATTTTGGAAATCATGATAAATTTGCAATTTATTAATTAAAAAACCTACATCCAGCTATGTCAACGCAACTAAATTGAGAAATGGCATGATTTTCCTAAGGATAAAGGGGGGGAATTGAAAGAATGGGAAGAAATTTGAATTGGACAAAGCCCACTTGGGGAAAAATATTTTTTTAAAACTTTTCTTGGGCAAAAACATCCACCTTTTCCCTCACGCATGGGAATTTCATCTTCCCTTGTGATTTGGAATGGGAAAAACGTATTGGGGAATCCCATTCTGCATTCACGTAGAAAGATAAACCTCTGAGTCTGCACCCTGGACAATTTTCTCTCCCATTCGGCAATCTATTTCCTTTCATGTTTTTGGTTTTCTTGTGTGGATTTTCCCTCTCTCATGTATTCTGTTAATTGCCAGTCATTTTTCCTGAATCTGATTGCCCAGAATCCAATTTTTGGGTCTTGGATTTGATTAACTAGGAAAAAGTTTCGTTTGGTAAATTTGCAGCAGTCGTTTGGCATTGGAAATGCTCAGAAATTCATAAATTACTGTGTGAATGTGTTTCCCTTGGATTCTATTACGTTTTTTATTTCCATTACTAAGATAACTGTGTGTACATCCTTGCTTTGGCATATACACTGATCGAGGAATGGAAATGGGCCTAGACTTGCTTGATAAACCTAGTGTGTGAAGGCACCTCACAGGCCGATCTATAAGGTTGGGATCCTTCTTTGCATGCCATGAGTAGCACTGGAAGGGAATACATGGCCTGAGGGAGTGTGTAGCAGAGAAGGGGATGCTTCCTTGTGTTGGGTGTGTAAGTGTTTAGAGTTCAAGCTAGATCTAGTGTGGTTGATCATAACTTTGGATTGAGCTCACTAGCTTAGCAGTCGGCTTTTCCACTTCGTTGATAGCCTGATAAACCCAACTGTGTTAGCTTGGGTGAATTTTACTATATCCTCAACTATGGGTGAATTCTGCTAGTGTTCCTTTCCTTGGGGAAATCATGCCCAGCTCGGGGGTGGCAGTGCTGTTGAGAGATTAAAGAGCACACTGGCCTATGGTTGGATGGAACATTGCAGTGACATAGCTGGTTATGGGACAAGCTCTTTCAAAGATAAGTATTCTTGTGTATTTAATTTCCACAACTCTATATTGTTATGAATTTATATGAACATGTTAAATGCTTGAATATATTGAATGAACGAATTATGCTTCCGTTGTAGATTGCATTATGCATATGTTTATGCTTATGTATGTTTTATTTCAAAGCATTTATATATATATGTTCGTGGGGCTTAGATTTCCCGGGTTGATAGACGTTGTCGCATCCTCTCCGCCTAGTAGAGGGTGGGGATGTGACAGTTCATTTCCCATATATCTGTTGTGTTATAATCTCACATGTGTATTATCAGATTCCTTAGTCATTGATATGGATCTATGGATAGTTTTTTGGTATCTTTGATGTTGTTGTGTGTTTGATGTGTTTATATAGGTCTTCCATCAAATATCTTATTCCAGGCATCTATAGTTTCTAGAGAAATTATTTCAACCTAGTTGTGACTCATTTGTTCTGGATCTAAACCATTCAAACCAGAGGAACAACTTATGTCCGCAGAAGGTGCGATATTCCTGATAACACTCTTACTGAGCACTGTTATATGCTGGTTGGGTCTGATCCGTAGACATATCAGCAAGCTTGGAATTACCCTAGATGGAAATCAGCAATGGAAGATGAATTTCAGTCCTTCCAAGAGAACAATACATGGGAGTTGGTTCCCCTTCCTCCCAAGAGGAAAGTTGTTCAATGCAAATGGGTTTTCTGGACCAAAATTTCTTGCTGATGGTTCTGATATGAAACATAAGGAAATATTAGTTGCTAAGGGATATTCTCAGGTCCATGGTGTTGATTACACAGAGACCTTTGCACCGGTTGCAAAGATGTACTCAATTAGACTAGTTCTAGCACTGACAGCTTGTAAAAATTGGGAAGTTCACCACATGGATGTTAAGAGTGCATTCTTGCATGGTGAGATACATGAAGAAATAGATATGCAACAACTTAAAGGTTTCCAAGAGGATCATTCATTGGTATGTAGGTTGAAGAAGTCATTGTATGGACTCAAGCAATCCCCTAGGGCTTGGTATGCAAAAATGGATGCTTTCTTGCTTTCAATTGGCTTCACTAGATGCAAATTAGAACCTAATGTGTATTTGTAGCAACATGATGGTATTTTTCAGGGAATTTTTCTTTATCTTGATGATCTTCTTATTATAGATATATGCACCAATTTAATTTTCCAAATTAAGTCATCTTTGCACAGTGAATTTGCCATGACAGACCTAGGATTGCTAAGGCAATTTTTGGGCTTGGAAATTGAGAAAAATGAAAGGGGCATCAAGCTGAGTCAACCATAGTATGCTTCATACCTGCTAAATAATTTTAACATGGTTGAGTGTAAGGAATCCAAGTCTCCCTTTCTTCCTGGTATTAAAATGCATGAATTTGGAAATTCTCCATTGGTGGATATTACACTCTATAGGAAACTAGTGGGAAACTTGCTCTACCTCACTCATGCAAGACCTGATTTGTCTTATGCTATAAGTGTTGTAGCAAGACATATGCACCAGCCACATGAGCTCCATTGGAGGGAAGAAAAAATAATTCTCTGGTATGTCCAGGGTACCAAGAATTTCGGGGTGCACTACATAGCTAGTTCCTCACTTCAAATAGCTGGATTTTTTTACTTAGATTGGGCCGGTGATCCAAATTAAAGGAAGTCAAATTCATGTTTTCTGAAGGTCCCATTTTCTGGTCAAGTAAGAAACATAACACCATTTCACTTTCATCTGCAGAGGCCGAGTATAGGGCAGCAGTAAATGCTGCTACATAATGTGTTTGGTTGCAGGGAATTATTTGAGAGTTTGGTGTCACAATTGATTCTCCAACCAACATTTGGGTGGAAAATCAGAGTAACATCAAGATATCTAATGATCCGGTACAAAGGCATAGGACAAAACACATAGAGATACACATGCATTACATTCAGGGCTTAGTGCATGACAGGGTGATCTCACTTCAGTATTGCCCATCCACCGAGCAAACTGATGCTATTTTTACAAAGGCTTTCATTGAGAAGACCTTCACCTACATGAGATCTTTGCTTGGGGTGAGTGAAGGATGGTAATTTGTTGTTATTTGTTGCAGGTCCAACCCCATGTCCATTCTTGAGGGAAGTGTTTATCCCATGAGGTTTTCCCTCTTTTCCTCGGTTCACATGGACAAATAAAATTGTAATTTCTGAATTATGTATTTGAGGTGACTTGAGCCATTGTTGCCAAGGCCTCCATAATTTTGTGAGAATGCCAAAACCCCAAATTTTCACAAAAAGTTAAAATTTTGAGATAACATAAAATGCTGAATATGCAGTTTACTAACAGCTAATGGTTAGCGGAAAATGAAATAGTCCAATGATTAGTATTACACATTTTCAAATTATGTTAACTAAAGAAAATTATTTTTCGTAACGTAAATAAGGTTTACTTGCGTACTGTTTTCTTTCAGTTTACTAATGAGTCTGCTTTATGGCAAGTAGGTGGAATCTAACTTTGAATCCTGGGCTTACTTAGCATTTATGGTAATGCAGACAGATTGTTGGTTCTTGCAGGTTCACAAGTACGATCGAACAAGTAGACGTTTTAAATTCATGAAGTATCAAGAAGTGTTTCTGTTTGCAAAATAATATGCTAGTAAAATAAGCTGATAATTTTCAAGCAACTTCAATGAGGTAAAGTAGTTTATCTTTTCTAATTTTTCTTGTAAGCAGAGTTCAGATAAACGAGTTTCTTTCTTTATCAATATTAGCGTCACCAAAGATACTTACTGTGAACTCTAAGCTCGTAATCTTTGTCGCATATTCATTTCTATTTTAATATGCTTAACTTGCAAATGTTATATTTATTTGTACTATTTGTTTTTATTCATGGAAGAGCTTTTATCAATACTGATAGTAAAGATTTTCATTAGGATATGTGATTCGATTTCATTTTTAACCTTCTAGTTATGGTAAGTATCAACCTGTTACTTATATGTACAAACCAGTTGCTCACTAACAGGTTATCCACTTCCTCATCAATGTCGTACTGCATGTACTATTGTAATCACATACAATATCGTAGTTTTTACTAAAGTACCAACCTAATCGTTATTTACATTATGTAGGGAAACTTACTGCCTGTAAAATTCCTTGATATTATAAGCTTGATTATTGTAAAAGAAATCACTGCATCATTTCAGATGGAATACTGTTTTCCCTTGCTTCCTAAATCTAAGTCAACCAGTGTCATTCCAATGATTAAAGACTTGAGCATAGTTATTCCATTGTGATTTTATTATTACCATAATGTCTCTTTTACATTAAGTTAATGTCTATAGTGGCTATTATGGTAGATCTTTCTACTATGATCATAATTCTACCCTATACTAAGTACAGGTTATCTTGATCAATCACCAACTATCTTGTCCAACATAAACAAATATGGTAACTTCTAGTATTGACAGGTTGAGAAGCAACTAAAGTCTAAGAAAGTTTAAACCAACATCGATCTTGGTAAAAGTCATGTTTATATTCTTTAATTATGCTATTCAACTTAATAATTTATAACCACCCAAGTTGTTTGTTTATAAATGATAAGTTTAGACTATAATACATGCATACTCCACAATGTTTACAAGTATATAAGCCTACTTGTAGTTTGAAAGGTTCTAAGCATAATCGATTTCGAGATTATCCAAAAGATTAAGTGGTTACACCTTTCAATAGGTCAACATTAACCAATTATTGTTTTTACCCAAATCGCCCAAAATCGAGCTATCAAACATTATGATAAACATTATATATGATTAACGATGGGATATGTGTGTGTGTGTGTGCGCGCGCGCGTGTGTGTGTGTGTGTGTGTGTGTGTGTGTGTGTGTGTGTGTGTGTGTGTGCATATCATAGCTCATGCAATGTTTGATAAATATCATTGTTTTAATAATTGGATAAATGATGGCAGGTGGACGTTGGAATCGACCCCTGCATAGTTGGAAATATTTGAGGGAACGTGGTCACCTCCTATCCAAGTATTAGTCATATAAAACTATTGCAACCCTAATCGCTTGTCATTCTCCTTCTAAGGTTCACACTGGCCTTCGGGCTTCTCTACAAGGTTTCATGGCGGCCGTGAGTGTTCTTCATGTTCTAGCTTGCTCCAAAACTTGGGTTAACGTTGCTGTAGTCACCTGAGCTCAGTCTTATTGCTAGCCTTTGTAGCTGTGGGTTTTTATTAGGTGAGATTTTAGTGGTGTGTTTTCTCTTGGCATGCAGCCTGTCCTTATCTCCTTCTTGCCTTCCCCATGGCCTATCACTCCGGTAAGAAGCTAAACTTCACTGCTGTTGGTTGTGCTCCATCGTCGCCATAGGGTTTGAAGATTTTTGTATGAGCAATATCCAGTTGGTGACAGTCTCTTCGCTAGACTGTTCGATACTCTTATTTAAGGTAATTATTTGGTTTTCATTCTAGAATAGAAGACTCACAGTAAAAGCATCTTTACAATTATATTTTTCAATAGTAAAAGAGTTTTGAATTTAACGCACAATATTGTGCTCTCTTTGCAAGAACTGGAGACTATTCTTACAACTTGTGATGAATATAAAGCTGGTTGTCTTCAAGGGCTCGTGGCTCCAATCCAGTAATCCTTGGGTTCAACGAATGGGTTCTTACCTTGCTTGTAATAGGGTTGTCGATGGTGAATCCTCGAGCTTGGAAGCTTGTCCAGTTTCGCCATTAGATATATGGTTTTCCTTTTTAAAAATGTAGTTGGTTCTACTCTATTTACAAACCCTCGCTATGTAATTGGGTTGTCTCAGCCTTGAGCTGGGTGTTGTAATTAGTTTAAGTTTCTAGCCTTACGGCCTTTCAATGTAATACATTGGTTTTTAAAAAGATTTTCTTCGAGCTAAGACTCGTGTTTGCAGTGATAATGTATAATGTGATTTTATGTATGTTAGGGTTTCCCTAACCGACTGTTAATAAAGAATTTTATTGTCTGTTATATTTTGTAAATAGATTATTTTTTTTAACTAATACTGTAACCCGGTCATAGTGTATAATTTATAAAATTAACCTACCTGTTCGGAAAGAACAAACTAGGTTTTTCCTGAATGAAACCCTTGTCTAATTTAATTTTTCAATTTATTTTAAAATAGGTTATGTTACTTATTAATTCTTGTTTTATTTAGTATTACAGATGTGTTATGATAATTTTAAGTTGTACCTATACATTTGGCTTTTCATTTGTCCTTAAAAGGACTGTAAACAGTCTATAGTAGTTTAATGGCTTATTAATATAATAATCCAAATAAATGGATTCTAGCTTAAATGTTTTTATTTGTAAAGATTAAATTTGGTTTAGGGTTTCGACCCTGTAGTTTTACCTTTACATGTATAAACCTGTTTGATAATTATAAAACAGTTCTTTACATAGATAGATATTTATTTTTATAATAGTTATTAATCCTATTCTCATTGTTTTTATTTACTAAACTGGCAGATAGAATTTATTCAGAGTTCTTTGCAAAGATAAGCATAGATTTTGTAACTTAGTTTTCTCTTTATAAGTTAAGTACTTTAAATATAACCCTATTTAGTTTATAGTAATTATTAGTCTGAAATGAATTGATATTATTAGAAAATAAACTATATGATTAGCGGTTATTTTCTTTACTAAACTGAATGTTGACACTATAACTTAACTGTGATTTTTCTGCTGCATTGCAAATAGTTACTAAGTAAACACAGAGAAATATAAACCTATCATTACACAATTTAACCTCCATAGTAATTTAACTTGAATAAAATTACCCTACTCTCTGTAACTACAACATCTTATCTACTAAGATATTCTCTTATCATCTTAATCCTTCTACCTGTACTAGATTACTGCTATTTCTTTTCCAATATATTTACATAAATAAGCTTGTTAAAACAATAAACATAGATAACTAGATCATTATTCTTTTTAATAATAACCTATATACTGAAATAAATTACTCTGCTACTACGAAATGCATAACCATATCTATTCTATTATGTCTCTAATCATATTCTTTCATCTACTGTAAATACTCTATCTGTACTAGAGTACGGCCTGGTCCTTCCAGGTGTGGAAAATGACAGACTAGAATTATTTTCCATTCTAACAATTTACAAACTAAATATTTAACATTCATTTAACAGTCAGATTCAGATTTATCTATCTAACACAGTAAAACAAAATAATGTAGAACCTGATTAGGATAGACAACAACAACGTTAGGAGGTCGTTCCTCCCTACCAAACTCTTGGAGAGCGCTCAAACATCACTTCCTCAGGACCCCCGAACCTGTTCCTGGTCTTCTTGACTAAGAACTAGTGGAGCATGCAAACAGTAGACTGATCCAATAACTTAGTAAAAAACCCTTCACTTAGTAGTAAGATCTTTCAGCTTAAAAGTTGCACTAGATCACTCAGCAGTTATCCCCTCAAACTCTTTCCACAATTCCCTTCCATTGAATTTCTCTGAAGTACATTCACCTAAATGAGCAGCCTCAGCTCTCTTCAATGGGAACTTTTATAAAGATTTCCTAGGTCTTTTGGGTCAGTTTTCATTAATTGAGCCACCTGCTCTGATTCCACTTTCTTGGGGAATCATGACCCCAAATGTAGGGAGGTTGCCACCTGCAACAGTTGGAAGTGGTTTGAGGATGTTGCCACATGTCTGTTTGCTCTCCACCCAGTCTCCTCCACCAATTTGACTAGTAAACACTCTTTTAACAGCTCTCCTAAGCTGTTGTCTCTTCCTTTATTTATTTATAATTAAATATTCAGAATTACATTAAATATCCTTGACTCTGCCGAGTCATCAATTACAACTTAGCATAAAATTTAGCATATTGTCCTCAAATAAAAGAAAATAATATAACATCATTTTTGCAAAATTGGGGCATGTGACAGAGAAGTACTTAGTTGTTGGATTAAGGGATGGTGTTAGAACACTAATCCATCATTAGTACTTTAGTTACACTAATTAGTCAATTTTATTTCTTTTTTAAGATTTAATACACTATGAGGTGGACTAGGGGTGCTTAGGTGACAAATGCCAAGTCATAGTGGGCCTTTCACACCCACATGAGCATTACAACTTAGTCAACAACCACACATACACCCCCATAATTTTTGGTGCGCTCTCATTCATTGAATGTGGACATGCAAGTTGAATTGGAGCGCTAGAGTGGGATTTTGGTAAAATTTGGCTTGATTTGGTGCATTAAATGCTGCATTGAGACTATAAACCACCCATTTTTCCACACATACATTGTCCAAGGTGTAAGCATTGGTACACAACACATCCTCTATGACAACTCAACAATTCGTGTCTGTTTGGGGTGATTTGGGACATGATTGGCCTACTTAGGGGGGTTTGATGCCATTTTGGCAATTTTGACTTGTATGCTCACAATTGGCTTCCAAAGCCTCACAAAACTCTTGTATTGTATTATATACCTGATAATACCATGTTTCATGGTTATAAAGTCTGAAATTATCTTGTTTTTGTTCACATTGTGTGTGTAATTTTGCTTCTCATTTGATGGTTTTTGCTAATTCTTGCACCAAATTTGATTTGTGAGCTTCACTAATGCTCCTATATTCTCCTGTGGTTTGAATTCCTCACACCTTGACTGAGGAAAATATTATATTGTTTCTGCCACACCTCTAATCCCAAGAATCATGCCTAGAATCTTGAATACTATAATATTCTTCTTTATATATATGAACATCATGCATATCTACTCTTAGTAGGAGGTTCATCAACTAGTTATATTGGTTCTTCATGATCTAGCAAATCATAGATTATCCATTTGGATTTAGCTTGGTTCTTCTTAAAGTTGATGCACCATGCATTGGATGTAGTCTCTTCCATCACAGTGGATACATAGCTATCCAAGTCATGTTACTCCAAGATGTTCAAAACCCATAACTTCCAAGTGTTGAAATTTGAAGTGCCCTCAAGACGGTTTATCGGTTGAACTGAGATCGATGTCATTGTCTTTAAGTCTTGTGCTAAACTCCTCATGATCTACATAGCCTCAAGTTTTCTTTCCAAATATTAGCTCCTTGATGCCTTTAGCTTTGATACCAATTTGAATTTTTTGCAACTTTGTTGAGCTTTGAACTTTAATTCTTTATGTGCAGAAATTGTGAAACTTGAATCAATAGAACATTCAATCAAATAAAAACATGCAACTATAACACAACATATACCCTGCGAAAACCCTCAAAATAATGAGGACAAAAAACCCAACAAGTCTTTAGAGTATAATTATTATAGATAGCAAATAATGTTTTTTACAACAACATATTGCTCTCAATAGCCATGGTACAAGATACAGAGAGATAGAAACACCCCAGGTGTAGATACAGAGCAATAGAGAAGAGAGATCAATTGGATGAACTTTGCAATGTGTTCAATATATTAAATAATTGTCAAGACCATTTCCATGCAAGGAATAACAAATCATTGCATGAGGAAGTAGCCTCCCATGCAAACCCTAGCAAATTTCCTTCACAGATAATTGTTGTGCACTTCAATTTATTCAATCATGCATAAACAATGCGATATGCCTTTCTTCTTAGACATTAAATAATGCTTTACTGAATTCAGAGTGAACTCACCTCTTATCTAAGTGTAGGATCACTTAGTTAACATGCTAACTTAAGTTTTGTCGTGCAATAGGTGAAACCCACGTGTCATAACTTAAGTGTCATCTTTTAGTTTAACTAAAGTGTCGTCATGCAAACCACTTTAGTTAACTAATTCCTTTTTATTACCACTTTAGTTAACTATTCTTAACTTAATCATGGTGATTGATTTACTGAAGTGACCACTGTGAGTTCTCCTTTAATTAAATGATGCATAAATTGTTTCTTTAACTGAAGCTTAACAATATTTAACTGATGCATATATTGTTACTTTTACTGAAACTTAACAATATTTAACTGATGCATTTATTGTCACTTTATTTAAAGCTTTATCTGAAGCTTTAACTAAGGCATACATTGTTATTTAACTGAAGCTATAATAGTTCAAGTTTCACTTTAATCTGTTGAAGACATATCATGAGCAATTCAAATTCTCTTATTCTCTATGCATTATCTTTATCTCTTATCTTTTACTACACGATTAATATGTACTAACTTTAATTATCTATCATGTAGATTAGACTAAGAAGATTTGTCGGATGCTATGATCATATTATATTACTTTATACCAAATGATCATATGCTAAAGTAATTCACTCTAGAGGTGATCAGTCTCTAGAGGAGACTTAATATCAATCAATTATCACAATTAGTAATACATCACATAACATTATATGCTTCAACATGCAAAGCATTACCTCTATATGGGAGGTTCACCCCATGGGTACCTACTACAACTGGAGGTCCACATGAGAATCTTGACTTGACACACGAGTCCTGAGCCTCTTCCAACAAGACTTTACAACATAATCAATTTGATAAATCAAAGCATTCACATCTATATGAGATAAATAACCTTAATAGAGAAGGCTTAGTCATCCTTGAGTCTAACTCAAGAATCTACTCCAAATACTTGATTCCAACTCAGGCTTCCCTACACCAACACATGAGGCCCAATCCTAGATACACAAGATTGGATTGGGGAATGACTCATGATGTTGTATCTTTAACACAAGATCATTCCCTTTTGCTACAATATCTCCTCCTTGCAAATTTGTTGTTGCTTCATGAGATTTTCCACAAACTTCTTTCCCTTTATTTTTTTCATTGCACTGCTTTGGTATAAACCCTTTTTTCCTCTCTTTTGGCATGCTATTATGGATTTCAAGAACACTCTTCTCATCATTTTCCTCAACAACATGAATCCAAATTTCACAATCAACATTCTTTACAACCTCATTTAGGAGAATTTATTTGTCTTTCTCCTCTTTCTTCTTTCTATCATGCTTTCCCTTCATCTGCATTTTCTCAATTATCAAGGGTAAATAACAAGACCCTTCTAATGATTGCATATTCTATTCACCTATATTCCTTTAATGGATGTCTTCAATCCATCCACAAATTGTATAGTATTTTCCTCGTTATCACGTAAAAAACCACCCCCCATGGAATGCTACAATTTTTTTCAAAATAATTGTCTACACATTAATAATTCTTCTTTAACTTCTCTAACCTTCTACACATATTCAAAGTATATTCTAAATTCATAAACTTACCTCTCAATTTGGTGACATCTTATCTCAATTTTGATTGTCTTTGTGTCTCCATTCTATCCCTTTTTAACTACTACCACCAATCATATGCATGGATCCTCAATTTTCCACAACTAGTTTCACTCCCCGGGGATCTTTAATCTCATTGTACTTAAAAAATATTTTTGTACACTTTCTATCCACTCCATCAACATTTTGGATCTACACTTCTAGAAAAGTCTTGCATCTCCATCTCCATTTGTTGTTTCTCAATGGTCTCAACATCTTTTGCATCACTATTATCTTTGTTACATGTGTTTTCTAATAATCTTATCTCCTTATCCAATTCGATGTCTTACATCATCTTCATCATCTTTTGTAACATCGCCACAATTTATTATGTTTTAGTCATTTTATCTTCTTCAATACCTCA
>LPNX010541449.1:0-7500 GCA_001517045.1 Pseudotsuga menziesii
GATCATGTGTTTCTAGTTCACTCTCCTAACTTGCATGATTGCTCACCAAACCCTAGTTGGACATCTCATACCTTGTCTTGACCCTAGTTGGAGCATGTAATTTGGTGACTCATGAAAGCCTAGTTGGTGCATGCAAGTATCAAGGTGATCATGTGTTTGTAGTTCACTCTCCTAACTTGCATGATTGCTCACCAAACCCTAGTTGGACATCTCATACCTTGTCTTGACCCTAGTTGGGGCATGCACAACTTGGTGACTCATGAAAGCCTAGTTGGTGCATGCAAGTATCAAGGTGATCATGTGTTTGTAGTTCACTCTCCTAACTTGCATGATTGCTCACCAAACCCTAGTTGGACATCTCATACCTTGTCTTGACCCTAGTTGGGGCATGCACAACTTGGTGACTCATGAAATCCTAGTTGGTGCATGCAAGTATTGGTGATCTCATGTGTTTGTAGTTGACTCTCCTAACTTGCATGATTGCTCACCAAACCCTAGTTGGACATATATGACCTTGTCTTGACCCTAGTTGGAGCATGCAAGTATTGGTGATCATGTGTTTGTAGTTCACTCTCCTAACTTGCATGATTACGCACCAAACCCTAGTTGGACATCTCATACCTTGTCTTGACCCTAATTGGAGCATGCACAACTTGGTGACTCATGAAAGCCTAGTTGGTGCATGCAAGTATTGGTGATCATGTGTTTCTAGTTCACTATCCTAACTTGCATGATTGCGCACCAAACCCTAGTTGGACATCTCATAGCGTGTCTTGACCCTAATTGGAGCATGCACAACTTGGTGACTCATGAAACCCTAGTTGGTGCATGAAAGTATTGGTGTGATCATGTGTTTGTAGTTGACTCTCCTAATTTGCATGATTGCTCACCAAACCTTAGTTGGACATCTCATACCTTGTCTTGACCCTAGTTGGAGTATGCCACTCGGTGACTCATGAAAGCCTAGTTGGTGCATGCAAGTATCAAGGTGATCATGTGTTTGTAGTTCACTCTCCTAACTTGCATGATTGCTCACCAAACCCTAGTTGGACATCTCATACCTTGTCTTGACCCTAGTTGGAGCATGCACAACTTGGTGACTCATGAAAGCCTAGTTGGTGCATGCAAGTATTGGTGATCTCATGGGTTTGTAGTTGACTCTCCTAACTTGCATGATTGCTCACCAAACCCTAGTTGGACATCTATGACCTTGTCTTGACCCTAGTTGGAGCATACAACTTGGTGACTCATGAAAGCCTAGTTGGTGCATGCAAGTATTGGTGATCATGTGTTTCTAGTTCACTCTCCTAACTTGCATGGTTACGCACCAAACCCTAGTTGGACATCTCATACCTTGTCTTGACCTTAATTGGAGCATGCACAACTTGGTGATTCATGAAAGCCTAGTTGGTGCATGCAAGTATTGGTGATCATGTGTTTCTAGTTCACTATCCTAACTTGCATGATTGTGCACCAAATCCTAGTTGGACATCTCATAGCTTGTCTTGACCCTAATTGGAGCATGCACAACTTGGTGACTCATGAAACCTTGGTTGGTGCATGCAAGTATTGGTGATCTCATGTGTTTGTAGTTGACTCTCCTAACCTGAATAATTGCTCATCAAACCCTAGTTGGACATCTCATACCTTGTCTTGACCCTAGTTGGAGCATTCCACTTGGCGACTCATGAAAGCCTAGTTGGTGCATGCAAGTATTGGTGATCATGTGTTTCTAGTTCACTCTCCTAACTTGCATGATTGCACACCAAACCCTAGTTGGACATCTCATAGCTTGTCTTGACCCTAATTGGAGCATGCACAACTTGGTGACTCATGAAACCCTAGTTGGTGCATGCAAGTATTGGTGATCTCATGTGTTTGTAGTTGACTCTCCTAACTTGCATGATTGCTCACCAAACCCTAGTTGGACATCTCATACCTTGTCTTGACCCTAGTTGGAGCATGCCACTTGGTGACTCATGAAAGCCTAGTTGGTGCATGCAAGTATTGGTGATCATGTGTTTGTAGTTCACTCTCCTAACTTGCATGATTTCTCACCAAACCCTAGTTGGGCATATCCTACCTTGCCAGTTCCAATGCCAGTTCCAACTTTATACTTACTGACATGCATATCAAAGTAAATTTAGATGCCCTGTGATTCTAAAATTTGGATCACTTTAATATGCACCATCAAGGAAACCCATGAATTTGATATGTAAGCTACCATGGGAAAAGAATTAGATGTACATGTGTTTAGTGTACTTTTTGAGACAATGCTTGAATAAGAGATTAATTATTGAACAAAAGAATGTTTTTTTCCTCAAGTAGAATTAAGAACTAAGTTCATCCCTAGCCAAATCCCCCATATGACCATGTACAAATAATTACATTATTATGACTCATGAAACCCTAGTTGGTGCATGCAAGTATTGGTGATCTCATGTGTTTAGTGTATTTTTTGTGAAAATGCTTGAATAAGAAATTAATTCTTGAACAAAAGATTGGTTTTTTCCTCAAGTAAAATTAAGAACTAATTACTTTATGATGATTTTGAGTTCTCTTTTTCCATACCAATGCCACTAGAAATCATAATAAAATCACATCTCATACCTTGTTCCGTCTCATAAAGCACATCTCATGACTTGCATGATTACACACCAAACCCTAGTTGGACATCTCATACCTTGTCTCAAGACCCTAATTCTAGAGCATGCAACTTGGTGACTCATGAAAGCCTAGTTGGTGTGCATGCAAGTATTGGTGATCATGTGTTTCTAGTTCACTCTCCTAACTTGCATGATTTCTCTCCAAACCCTAGTTGGAC
This sequence comes from Pseudotsuga menziesii, assembly GCA_001517045.1. Lineage (NCBI taxonomy): Eukaryota > Viridiplantae > Streptophyta > Pinopsida > Pinales > Pinaceae > Pseudotsuga > Pseudotsuga menziesii. The sequence continues at coordinate 2,825 of LPNX010541449.1, forward strand.
ATATCATAACTTGTCTTGACCCTAGTTGGAGCATGCAAAACGGTGACTCATGAAAGCCTAGTTGGTGCATGCAAGAATTGGTGATCATGTGTTTCTAGTTCCCTCTCCTAATTAAATGTATATATTAAACTAAAAACATCAAGAAATGTAAATTTCAACAACTCAAGAGCGTGTTATTTTCTGAACTATATTTGGTGGTGTCTAAAGACACCATTCTTGCAACCTCCAATGTGCCATAGATGGTGTTTGTATCCTAGGCACACGAAAGGCTAGACATTAGTAACATCATAAGAAAGAAAAGAGAACCCAATGAAAATGTGCAAACATGGTTTAAATAACGCACCTGACAATGCACTCATATAAGTTGGCCATCCAGATCATCTCTGGTGCCAATAGTGTCCATCAATCTTTCGTGCTCTATATGAGGTAGCAAGTATCGTACATGTGACCTATTTTTGTGAGCAAGTGTGCGGAGCTTGATTTTTGTACCAACTACTAGGTTGGTGAAGTGGTATACAATAGCTCCTGGTCTATAATCCTGATATACATACCCACCCTTCCTTTTCTATTGTGTTGCAAGTGTCAAGTACTCCCCTTTTATAACCATCGAGCCGGTTGGGAATTCAATATTTTCATCATCTGTAACAGGTTCTAGAAGGGTTTGTTTCCCCTCTAAGCAACGTGCCAACCAATAGTTAGAATCCCATTCATTATTTTTTGGGGCAACCATTGCATATATCTGACCTGTGAAAGGAAATAGGTCGAGTTAACAATACATTTTGTAAATAAGGTCTTGCATTTCTAATTTCTACATAAATTAAATTATACAAAGGTCGAGTAAACAATACATAAATACATTTTCTTATTTAGGTACTACTCATGTACTTGCTTGTATGAGATCCAATATGTGATCATAGTCTCTAGAAATATGTGTTTGATCATCTTCCAAATGGTCTATTTCATTACCCCCATTGAAATTGGTGCCAAGTGTCACTTGATCCCATGTATCAATGGTATCATTATGCTCACAATCATCCCATTCATCGATGCTACAGGAACTGCAAAAGCAAGCCTTCAATCTTGTCCAAATTTGTAGGGATGAGTTGTCTAAGCTTCTAATTGAATGAAACTATCGAGTTCCATGCACTGTGTTCACCCGAGGTGTTTGTGATCGGTCCACATTTGTAACCTCCCAAAATATTCTTCGTACTAAGTGTTTCCTTGTTGCTTGTTCTCCCATGACAGATGCACACCATTGGACTATAGATGCAGTGCCGTCTCGAAGGTGAGCACCTATAAAATTCATCTATTCCCTTCGAAGGGAAGTTTTAATGCATGCACCAACACCATTGTGCTCTTCTATTCCATGACTAGTTTCAAAGTAGTTCCATACATGTGTCACCTTGTATTTTAGGTGCAACAAACACAACCATTCAAATACACGTGCATTCTTGAACTGTCCAGCACAACCATCTGACAAAATGAAATGATGATAAAATGGTATATCCATAGCTATCACGTGGTCATAGAATAATTTAAAGCAGTGTTTCACGTAATGAATGTTATGGGTCCAGTCGTCACTTATGTAGAAGTGACTTTCTTTTAGTATCACACGTTTCTCTTCACTGCTATCTTGCCCATGTCGATACGTGATATGCACCATTGTGCTCACCTGCTCTGAGTGATAGTATTGACTTTGAATTTCATTTTGTGGTTGTAGGGTGTAATTTTCAGCAAAGTCAACCACTGATAGTATTGTTTTGAGAGGGAAGGTGTCCCGGCATATTCTAAATTGCTCATCTTGCCACCGTGCCATATCGACATGTTGAATGTACTATTGGATATTTCCACGAAACTCTAGAATAAAATCACATACTCGCACCTGGTACATGAATATTAATATGTCAATAAACCACATAAAAAAATGTGTGTACATGAATATTAATTTGTCAATATTCAAGAATTTACCTATGAAGTCACCAATTTAATCTTCCTTCTTTCTTTCCCATCATTTAGCTGATATGTCTCATACTGATAGTTCTGCTTCTCAACAATTGCATTCCCGAATGCTTGATCTTCACTTTCATGGATGCAATCAGACCATAAGGATAGCCCACCACAATTGTTGCAAGAACCGTCTACACATTGTTTTAAGTAATGTGTCTGCCCATCTTGCCTCGGACACATGATGCTATGGATGCAATCTCTGGATGACATTGGCGTTACTGTACTTGAGCATTCCTACACATGGTTAGGATGCAAAAAACGATGTATATGTGCAGATGTATGGTAATATAGGTCAAACTCTATGTGGTATGTACAACAACAAGTGTTCTGGATGGTATTGATTCTAACATACCAAGGCTTGCATTTTTCAAAATATCTTTTCCCGTGCCTTAGCTCTACATGGGCAACTTTAAACATCTCGACCAGTTGAGTTTGTGTCATGTTAAGATAATGATTAACATGAGGTTCAGTGTGATGAGAACCCCTACAATGTTTTAACACATCCTTCGTGTTAGAAGAAGGCCTAGTGTTATCATGCCAAAACGTTTGCACTAGGCCCTTCACTGCTTCGACTAACTTCATGTCTTTGCGGGGCAACCTACCGCTAAATGCCCATAATGTTTCCATTTGTCCCTCTACATCAAGGTTGTCTCTTCTTACTGAATATTTTTTAAGAGTCTTTGGATGTAAAGGAAGAATTTCTAATGCACATTTAAGTAAACGACGTTGTCTTGTGGATCTACATACAATTGATTCAGCGAATACACGATGAGCCACATTACAGCCTTTTGAACGAGTTTTTTTATCAATCGATGTGAATGCAGCATCAAGAGATTTAACAATGTGATTACTTGATTCCATATTCTTCATTGTTGTTATGCCTAAATTTCTTCTAACGGTTGCCATATTTCTAGATTTAAGCAAAGCTAAAAATAGTTGGCATTTACCGGCTTCGGATTTGTTATCAAAATATTGTTTCATTATTTGAGAAGAATGACGAAGGATAGTGCGTTTAGCCACCTTACCTTCCATGGAAGTCAATCCGCTCTCGTCCACTTGTATTTGTTTAGAAGTTCTCTTTTGTTTTGATGCAAAATTTCTTGCCATTTGAAATGCTGGAGTGACGTTTACATCCACTATCGGCTCACAACTTCGATTAGGAGATTGAACCACCGAACATGGTTGTTGCTGAGTCACATTTACATCGAGAGTAACATAATTATTGAACTATTCACAAGATTGTCCATCTACTAATGGATGAATAATATCAACTTCCGTCTAACCAGCTTCTTTTAATGTTGCATTATCTTCCTTAGCCTCTACGTCAGGTATCTCTTGAGGGGGGATGGGAACTATTTGCTCATGTAATGAATGCAGACGATTTATTGAATCTTCCCTTTTTTTTGTTTTTTATTTTCTGCTTCTTCTGGTGTAAGCACCTTCCTTGCTGACTTTCTTCCTCTATTACGTACATTACCCATTGAAATCCGCCCAAACCTATACAAAACTATGCAATTATGTAAGTAATGATAAAAAATTGCATGTCCAACAATTCTTTGTGCGCGGGTTTAGACGAATTATGTCTTTTGATACATTAAAGGTGGCCAACACGATGCCACCCTACATTTTCTATAAAACATATATCGCATATGCGATATAACACACCTCCGATATATCGCATATGCGATATTGAATTCCATCTTTTTAATGAAGGGAAAGGGTTTTACATGTTTTCCATAATGCATTCCTGATATATCGCATATGCGATTTAGTGCTCAATGAAAATGTGTAATTTACATTTATCTAGATATGATGAGGATGAGGGTGATGAACATTGAGGGTGTCCATGAGCATGATGATGATGAGTATGAGGGTGAGGGTGTCGATGAGGATGAGGGTGAGGGTGTCGATGATGATGATGATGAGGATGAGGGTGTTGATGATGGTGAGGATGAGGCTGATGAATAATGATGATGAGGACGAGGATGATGATGATGATGAGGATGATGATAAGGATGAGGATGATGATGATGGCCATGATGATGATGATGAGGATGAGGGTGATGGTGATGATGAGGATGAGGGATGATGATGACGATGATGATGATGAGGATGAGGGTGACGATGAAGATGATGGTGAACAATGATGGTGACATTAGAGGAAATTTGGGGTCTAAAATGGGCCTTATAAGAAAATGCGCAAACAATAAATTTTGTGAGTTGGAATTCAGGAACCAATAGAATTTCAATAAAATGAGTCAACCATAATGGTTGAATTGACATATTTGTCATAAAAGAAAACTACTTTTTTTGTTCGTATTTTCGACATATCTCCCTGTGTTTTTACCCAAATTCCGAGCGACAAATCTCGTTGGATGCGGAACATAATTCCGCATGCAACGAGTACCCACACTGTATACTTTTGATGGACCCCACCACCCCAAAAATTAGAAATACCTGAAAAAACGTGATGATGATGTCATCATCACGTTTTTTCAGGTATTTCTAATTTTTGGGGTGGCAGGGTCTGTCAAAAGTATGCAGTGTGGGTACTCGTTGGATGTGGAATTATGTTCCACATCCAATGAGCTCTCCTGCTCAGAATTTAAGTAAAAACACAAAGAGATATGTCGAAAATACGAACAAAAAAAGTAGTTTTTTTCATTCTT
>LPNX010541449.1:12064-65769 GCA_001517045.1 Pseudotsuga menziesii
TACTGACATTGTGAATCTAGAAGCCATGCCAAAGAAATTAGCTCTGAACATAATTCTATATATCGCATCTACGTTACAACATATTAATATCGCATATGCGATATGAATAAGCTATATCGCATATGCATTATATCGCATATGCATTATTTTAAAATTTAAATAATTGGCGGGATTAAGGTTTGGCATTAGGTTTGGAAGCAGCTTCAGAATACCAAACCTATTGGCTAGGACAAATCAACCAGTGCCATTGCTTGTCTTTTAGAACTCTATCAATATGCTCAGATTAGATGGCGTGTTTTGATATGACATACACAATATTTTTTTATGAAAATGTACGATATTGTAGAGTACGAAATGATGATTCTGAATATGTAATTTGTTCCTTCAAAACTATGTTTTATTTATTTATAATTATTTTTCTAAATGACACACGTCAGTTTTAAAAAATACATACATCGATTGTTTGTTATATAACTTTTGATTTCCATCACCATTTCCCCAAAAAACTATATGGTGCACTAGATGAGATCAAGCTCTATGATCTTATATTAAGAAATCAAGAATTTCATTAATTTTTGCCCCTAAAGTGTTGCACCCACACATAAGGTTTTAATTTCAAGATTTTCTGACTTCAATAATTAATAATAAAAAAAATAATTCATGAAAAATTCTGAATAAATAGTGTTGCACTAGGCCCATATGTCCTTTATATGTCTGCAATATTTTATCCCAAATGGACATCATTTACCTCATATATTGTTGCACCCGCACAAACATATATGTTAAGATGTGTTGAAAAATTGAAAACCCACTTTCACGGAAACTAATTTTATAATCATTTACACACATTTTCTCTGCATAAATGCTATATATTATGAAATTTGATTCAATTACCTATATTTTATCTTTTTACTTCATCTTCAAATAAGTTAGGGAAGTACCCCTAATTGTCACCTAAATTCAGAGTTTCCCATTTATTCCAGTATCATGTGGCATCTAAAGTGTCTTTAAAGGAGTCCATGATTGTGCATCAGCCCTTACCCAACCTTGAGTATTTTTATATATTAAGACAATTTCAGAGAGGAACCACTATGCTTCCTGCTACACTACTCTTATTCCAATCACCTTTTCAAGTGGTGACTCAATCTCCCATATTGTTTACTGCCCAAAAAATTGAAGCCAAGCAATACTAGGATCCCATTGCTTGTATTTCCCCTTCCAAACATCATGAGTAAAAAAGATATATCATGAAAGTACATAAAAATATCATACATATGTACATCAAGAAGGTACCTCATCAATGAATCATGAACGTGCTTGCACATCCAAGTTAATATATCATCATGTGGCCCACACAAACAAGCATCAAGTATTATATCAAATATGATCCAATGAAATAGGTGAGGAGCCCATGTCCTATAATGATGCTCCAAAAGAATGTAATATGAATCAACAAAACTATCCATTTGTCTTTCATCCAATAAGTGAATGAAGAACCTCCACCAAAATCTAAACCAATTAAGGAGCCAAGAAAATAAGAAAACTTCAAGTGGATCAAAGAAGTCTCATGAATACACCCATGAATATGCATATCAACAAGAAATAAAAAAGGAATATGCTTCTAATAATAATGTGCTTCAATCATATACCTCTTCATCCAAGTGTTGGTTGAAGTTCCTCCAACATTAGATGGACTAATCAAGGGCAAGGAAAATCATGAGTCTTTGAGTGACTCAAGTGAACATCATAGGTCCACCGATGTAGATGTGTATCATCGTAATGTAACAAAGGATGCTGCTACAAATGTAAAGAATATGGTTATCTAATCATGTCATCATCAAAATGAGAGATATAAGTTTCATGCTCCCCATGTGGCACCATAAAAAACAAACCTTTCACCCATAATTCATCCCCAATTGATGTGGCTGAAAATAAAGTAGGGAATGAAGAATTGCAAACCAACCTTACCTCTTTGCAACTCTTACCCATCAAAATTTTGAATGCATATTCTCCATCATTGGCTGGTCCAATTCTTGTGATATCAGGTTCCTCCTCCAAGGCTCTATTACTCTCACCAAGAGGAAATTCATAATCCCTCTGAACAAGAACAAGTGCTTGGTTTCATTCTTGTTTGAATTTAGCCTCTTCAAGTACCTACATATCAAAATGTACCTCATGTTCCACCATCACATGAGGTTCATCCTTTGTAACACATTATTTCAGCCATTAAATGATTGTTTGATATGTAGGAGTGTGTAAAGGACCCTTGCAACCTCTCTTGAAATTGCTTAATCCGAACCATAGATTTTTGGAGTGCATTTTGGGTGGACTCCAACTCACTTAATAGATTTTCGTTATCTTATACATTCTTTAAGGTAAGTCCATGATACATACCAATAATCTCAATTAAAATAATATATATTAGAAAGTAAACTTAAAATATTTCCTTTAATGTTGGATATTGCCTTCTGAATTTTCTCGATGTCCTGCATGGAATATTTCTCCTCCATGATCCAACAAATTTTTGAGACCCAAGTGTGTGTGCAATGGAGATTCTTTATGGCCTCTTGAATCTTCTTTTCACCCATCCTCAATGACTCTTCAAGAAAAAGAGGTTCTTGTTGAGGAACCTCTTCTTCTTCTGCTTCTTTCTTCTTGATTTGATCAACTTATTGAAGCTCAAGTTGCTGGTTGTGGAGCCTAATATTCCAGATTCAGAGATGTTATGCAGTCGTGTTTGTACCCCAGGTTTACTGTACACTCATTCCCCAACTTTGGGGTTGGGGGTAGCGCCCTGAAAAAGGGTGTTTAGGGGAAACGCCTCCGTGAATGGGGGTTCAGGAGAAACACCTCCAAGAATGGGGGTTTGGGGGACCCATGGTATTGGGTTAACTGTTGTATTTTCCATGGTATTTCCCTTATAAACGAAAATCATTGTAATATGGATGTGCATGGTATGGTATTGTATTGTATTGAAAACAATCGTTGTGATTATGTGAGAGAGATTGTGAGAGTGTGAAGAGGAAGTGCAACAGAGTTGTTGCAGGTTGTATCCCTTCATATTTATGGACGCTAATAAAAGGACTAGCAATTTCTGTGTGGACGTATCCCATCTCTTGGGTGAACCACGTTATATCTGTGTCTCTCTGTAATGTGTTAAATGTGTTTTTTTCATCTTATTTAATGATTTAATTGTATATATGTTATTTCTCTACGGTCCTATTTTCTAACAATTGGTATCAGAGCCAAAAGGTCTATTTGGATGGTAAACTCGTAGGAAACAAGGGTTCTTGGTTCGAGTGGGAGCAATGGCAGAATATGGAAAGTTTAGGGTTGAGAAATTTAACGACCAAAATGATCATTTATGGAAGATGCAAATGGAGGACTATTTATACTAGAAGGATATCTACCTGCTGTTGTGTGGAAAAGAAAAACAGTCGGTGGCTATGAAGGATGAAGAATGGGAGGTTCTTGACAGAAAGGAACTGGGAATAATACGGTTGTGCCTAGCTTCGTCGGTTGCTTTCAATATTTTGAAAGAAAAAACAATAAATGGTGTGATGAGCGCATTGGATAAACTCTACGAAAAACCCTCAGCTTCCAACAAGGTATTTTTAATGAAGTGTTTATTTAATATGAATATGTCAGAAGGTGGATATGTTGATGACCATTTAAATGAGTTTAATAAGCTTACGAGTCAGTTAATTCTTGTAAACATGAAATTTGATGATGAGGTTAGGGCTCTTCTAATCTTGTGCTTATTTCCATAAAGATGGAATAGCTTGGTCATGGATGTAAGTAAATATGTACCTAGTTTAAACACTCTTAAGTTTGATGATTTTGTCAGTGTTATTCTTAGTGAGGAAATGTGAAGAAAAATCACAGGTGAGACATCAGGTAATGCGTTGACCATGGAGAGCAGATGGAGACAAAAGGAGAGAGGAAGGAGCCCAAGAAATCACAACAAGTATAAAAAGGGCATATCCAAGTCCAGATTCATAAAAGTAGAGTGCTAGAACTGTGGTAAGAAAGAACATCTGAAGAAAGACTGTCGAGAACCAAAGAAGAAAGGTGAGAGGTAGCAAGAGACTACTCAATAAGAGAATGTAGTAGGTGATGTGTTACAAGATGCTTTGATTATTGCATTAGATAATACTAGCGATTATTAGGTAGTACATTTAGGGGCTTCATGTCATGCTACAACCCATAGGAAATTCTTTCATGATTATGTTCAAGGTGATTTTGGACATGTTTTATTAGGGGATGATGAACCATGTAAAATTCTTGGAAAGGGTAAGGTATGAATTGAGTTAAATAATGGAAGTGAATGGCTGTTAAAATATGTAAGGCGCATTCTTGCTATGAAAATAAATCTGATCTCAATAGGGAAGTTGGGAGATAGTGGTTGTTTGTCTGTGTTTGGAGAAACATGGTGGAAGATCACTAAAGGATCATTAGTAATATAAAAAGGAGATAGGGTAGGTAATTTATATTTATGTCCTCATAATACTGATTATTATATCTTTGTAGCTTCCACAGTAATAGGTGCGGCGTTGTGGCATCATAGGGTTGGCCACATGAGTGAGAAGGGGATGCAGATTCTCCACTCAAGGAAACTACTTCCAGATCTGAAGCAAGTAAGTTTGGAATTCCGTGAGAATTGTGTTTATGGAAAACAGAAGAGAGTTAGATTTCTCAGGGTTTGAAAACAAAATAAGAGCGAAAATTTAGAGCTTTTCCATACATATGTATGGGGACTAGCTCAGGTACAATCTCTTGGTGGCTCTCATTATTATGTTACTTTTATTGATGATGCAACTAGAAAAACTTGGGTTTATTGCATTAGAAAAAAATATGATGTGTTTGATACTTTTAAGAAGTGGAAATCTTTGGTGCAAAATGAGATAGGAAAAAGGTTAAAATGTCTCAGATCTGATAAAGGAGGTAAATACTGTAGCAAGGATTTTGACAGTTACTATTCACACAATGGGATTCGTAGAGAGAAGACAGTCCCTGGAACACCACAAGAAAATGGTGTGTTAGAAAGGATTAACAGAATGATCATGGAGTGTGCAAGGTGTATGAGATTGCATGTAGGGTTGCCCTCACAGTTTTGGTCTGATGCTATAAACATTGTTGTTTATTTAATAAACAAAGGGCCTTCAAGCGCTTTGGATGGTGGGATTCTAGAGGAGGCATGGGCAGGTAAACAAGTAAAATAATCATTTCTGATAACTTTTGGTTGTGAAGCATTTTTCCATATTGATAATGATGATAGAACAAGGATTGAAGCTAAATCCAAGAAATGTACCTTTATTGAATATGGGGTTGATGGTTTTGGTTATCAAGTCTTATGGGATTTTGAAAATCGCAAAATCATTAGGAGTACAGATGTAGTATTCAATGAAAAGGTTATGTACAAAGATCAGTTGTAGGGAAAGAAAGTGGAAAATGAAAACACAGAGTACATAGTGCTTGATGAAATCAAATAAAATGAAGTTCTAAAGGCACCAGAAAATCAAGAACAACAACAGGTACCTGAAACTCCTACAAATGTAAGAAAATCTACCGGGTTAAGTAGACCCCCTGAACGATTCTCTCCTTCATTGTATTATTTATTGGTGACTAATTCTGGTGAACCAGAATGTTATGAAGAGGAAATGCAGGTAGAAGCTAGAAAGAAGTGGGAGAAAGGAATAAATGAGGAGATGGACTCATTGGTAAGAAACTAGACTTGGTATTTGGTTAATTTTCCTCTAGAAAAAAGGGCATTGCAAAATAAATGGGTTTACAAGTTGAAGGAAGAATATGGAGGCAAGAAGCAGTATAAGGCTAGACTTGTTGTAAAGGGGTTTGCACAAAAGAAAGGTATAGACTTTGATGAAATATTTTCTCCTGTTGTTAAAATGAATTAAAATGGAACTATTTTAAGTCTAGTGGTGGTAGAAGATTTACATCTTGAACAATTAGATGTAAAAACAACCTTTCTCTATGGGGATATGGAGGAAGATATTTATATGCAGCAGCTACAGGGGTATGAGGTCAAAGGAAAGGAGAATTTGTTTTGCATGTTGAAAAAGAGCTTGTATGTCCTAAAGCAAGCTCCAAGGAAGTGGTATTTATAATTGGATAAGTTTATGACAGAACAAGGTTATGATAGATGTCATTCTGACCACTGTGTTTATTTCAAGAGGCTAGATAACAAAAAATATATTATCTTGTTATTGTATGTGGATGACATGCTTGTTGTAGGTTCTGACATGTAGGATATAAATGTGCTCAAAAGAAAACTAGCTAAATAATTTTCGATGAAGGATTTGGGTGTTGCAAAGCAAATCCTTGGTATGAGAATAACAAGAGACAGGAAAAATCGCAAATTGACATTGTCTCAAGGTGAGTACATAGAAAAGGTGTTGCAAAGGTTTAGAATGCAAAATGAAAAACCAGTAAGTACACCTTTAGCCATCCATTTCAAACTAAGTAAGGAGATCTCTCTAGAGACATAGGAAGAGATAGATTACATGTCCAAGATTCCCTATTCATTAGTAGTTGGGAACTTGATCTATGCCATGGTGTGCACAAGACCAGATATTGCACATGCAGTGGCAGTTGTGAGCAGGTATATGAATAATCTAGGTAAAGAGCATTGGAAAGCAGTACAGTGGATTCTTAGGTATTTGAGAGGTACCACTTCTCATGCATTATCTTTTGGAGTTTCAGACATTGTTCTACAGGGATATGTTGATGTAGATATGGCTGGTGATAAAGACATCAAAATGAGCACCATAGGATCTGTGTTTACCGTGGGTGGAACAACAGTAAGTTGGATTTCAAAATTGCAACAAGTTGTTGCACTTTCAACAATGGAAGCAGATTATGTTGTTGCTACAGAGGCTAGTAAAGAGATAATTTGGTTGCAGAGGTTCAAGGAGGAATTGGGTAAGAAGTAAGAGAATAACAGGCTATACAGTGATAGACAGAGTTCCATTCATCTTGAAAAGAACTCATCCTTTCATTCAAATACTAAACATAAACAGCTCAAGTACCACTTCATAAGATCTATTCTATATGAAGAACTGTTAAAACTGGAAAAGATACATACTAGCCAGAATCTTGCAGACATGTTGACAAAGGGAGTAACCAGAGAGAAACTAAGTTCCTGCTTGGTTTCTATTGGCCTTCAAGCATGAAGGTGAAAATAATAAATTAGCCAAGTCCAAGGTCCAGAGCATAGTCCAGCAAGTGCAGTAGTGGTGGAGTTGTTGTGATTAGTCTTCAAGTGGGAGATTGTTGGTTGTGGATCTTGATATTCCATATTCAGAGATGTTATTCATTCATGTTTGTACTCTAGTTTTATTGTACACTTGTTCCCCAACTTTGGGGTTCGGGGGCGAAGCCCCTAAGAATTTTTTTTGGGATGTTTGTTGGCCAACTGTTTGGCGGACCCATGGTATTGGGTTAACCGTAGTATTTTATCATGGTATTTCCCCTATAAAAGAAAGAATTGTAATATGGTTGTGCATGGTATGGTATTGTATTGTATTGAAAACAATCTATGTGATTGTGTGAGAGAGACTGTGAGAGTGTGAAGAGGAAGTGCAACAGAGTTGCTGCAGGTTGTATCCCTTCATCTTTCTGGATGCTAATAAAAGGAATAGAAATTTCTATGTGAACATAGCCCATATCTTGGGTGAACCATGTTATATCTATGTCTCTCTATAATGTGTTAAATTTTATTTTTTTGCATCTTGTTTAATGATTTAACTATATATTTGTTATTGCTCTGTGGTCCTGTTTTCTAACACAAGTGATGATGGGGAAGTTGATCTTGGTTCTTCATTATATGCTATAAGGTCTTCATATTCATGTTCATGAGAACTTTTGCTTCCAACAACATCTTCAAAATTGTTCTCTATGTCACCAACATAGAGGTGTGAGCACCCATAAATAGGTACTCCTTCACAATTCAAGCCTCCATCAATAGATTCTCATTGGTCCATGTCCATAATAGAATGTGTCTCGGAATGATATTCAATATTTTCAAGAGACTCTTCTTCATTCTCATGTGATGTTCCATCGGCTTTTTTAGAGTCACTTGGGAGTTACTTTAGATCCTCTTGATGCAATGCTTCTTCTACTTCACCACCCACATAACTTGGTGTCTCCTTGGTCTCCTCCATACTTGTGGATTATTTATTGTTCCTTAATGAGTTCACATATGCACTATTAGTCCTACATCCAAACACCTAATCAAAAAATTCTTCAAAAATAATGGTCTTATGTGTCTCTCCCATCAAAGAAATATATGATTGATATTGTTGGGGCAAGGTTTTACATGTTTCTCTCAAGCTTTCTAATTCATTCATAGGAGTAGCTTGTGGTGGTTTGGCACATACATCTTCACTTAGTTGCTGCCACTCATATACTAATTCCTTCATGCCATAAGGAGTGGAAAGGTTCTCTTTAGACTCATTAAATTTAGGAGTTGTAGGTATGGTCTGATTATTGAAGTCATTGGGTCGATTGTCAGGTCTAGTCCTTGAGAAAATAGTTACCCCTTAGTTCGTCTTCTCTCCATGAAGGGAATTACTACTACCCCTTGCTTCCAACTTACCCCAAATTTGGATAGCCATCAATTTGAACCCTTGCATAATCTGAATGGTAGTATCATAAAAATATGAGTTTATTAATGCCTTAATTTCCCCCTTATCATCCATAACTTCTACTCCTAGTTTATCCCTGAACACCACTAAAGTGGAATTGATTTCTTCACCTTCTTCTCTTCCACTAATAATGTCTCCAGTTTTAGTCTCTAATGGAGGGATATATTCATTAGGAAACATGAATATATAAATTCATTAGGTTCTAATACCATGCTATGATACAACTGTAATCTCCCTACTTGGAAATTTTGAAAAAAAATGCAGTTTGGGCAATTTTTGAGCATTACTAGTCAAGGTTGTAGGGGGTTCCAACTAACTCCAAATGGTCTCAAATTTGAAATTAAATGGTAGGAAAAGTAATATAACATCCCAATATTACCTATGAACACTTTTTATCTTAATTTAATCTTCTTCAACTTGGTTTGGGGCTAAGGAGAGAAAGTGCAAATTTCATAGGAAATTGAGGTCAAATCACCCCTGAGGATGGAGGCCAATTTGGCTCTCCAACTAAAGTATGACCCTACCAAATTTAAGAACATATTGTGGGGATTAAAATCATACATAAATGGATATCATTAATCATGTTTATTAATCTCTAGAAACTGATTATGATGTGCAACATTTGTATGATAACTTTCATGGAAATTGGTTAAGGGGAAATTGCATTACTAGCTCAAATTTGACACATGAAAAGTAGAATAGATGGTTCTGAAAGTAACATGAAATATAGTGGTAATAAATAGAACAAAAATTTCTTTCCCAACAACATAAAACTCATATAATAACCCTCATACACATCTGATATAAAACTCCTTCAAGGTTGAAGCCAAATTCATGAAAATTAGTGATGCAATGGCATGAGAATGAAAGATTTTCACACAAGATTTTATTGGATTTTGAGATACAGATAATATGGTAATGAAAGTACATATTCATACATAATTTATTTCTTCCAAAAAATCAACAAACACTTAGAATAACTCTCGTACAAATATGATATAAAACTCTTTCAAGATGGAAGCCAAATTCATGAAAACTAGTGATTTAATGGCATGAGAATGCAAGATTTTTACATATGAATTTCTTGTATTTAAAGTTATATATAATATGTACATAAAAGTACATATACATACAACATATACCCCATATTGTGAATTAACTTGGTGCAACAAATAGAAAGCACCACTCCAACAAGTGCACCATCAACATGAGAGTATCGGGGAATGGAGAAGAAGGAATGGGAGAATAGGGAGATACATGAGAAATCAAACTGTATGTAATTCAAATAGAAAATAAAACACCTTCATTCAGATCCAATTATAGGTCTTAATGGTCTCTCCATCAACCAAATTGGAAAGGAATCCAACTCCATCGAAATTGGTTCATTGACAGGGAGAGTGAACACTTGCCGTGCAATGGACAAGCAAAAGCTCTCCAAAATGCCAAATTCCAATTAAAAAATGATCAAAATATATTTTACTTCCTCATGAAATACTTTTATTAACTTCATGAGGCCTCCTAAGGTTGAATTTCCCTCCATGGGCTTCCTCCAACACATCTTAGTGGTTTGGTAACTCCTATGACATGTGTCTTCTTCTTCATGTTCCAATTCTTTCCCCAATTTGAATGGCTTCCTATAACTGTTAGAATTTTATCATCCAAGCTAGCATTATGTTAGGATATTTAACTGAGAGAATAACAAGTACAACAATCAAACACAAGAGACAATGAACACAATGTTTTTCCTCAGGGAAACCATAAATGGAGAAAACCCCGCAACTTCCTTAGAGATAGAATCAACACCAAAAGTAAAACCCAAAAATAGTAAGATGATTTCCCAACAGCACTAGCCTCTTTCTTTCTAGCCCCAGAAACTTCTTCTCCCTCAGCTATGTGCTACAATTGAGTGTGAGTGAGTGCATGATAAATAGAGAGGTTCACTCTCTATTTATACTAATTCTCGACTTGACAATAACTCACTAGGGCCGACTTCATTAGGAGAGTCTAATAACCCTAGGGCCCCAGAACTGCAGGGAATTTAACCCTTGATCAATAGAAGGGTTACCCATAATGACTTGAAATGACTTGTTTACATTATAGAAACTCCCAATCAGAACATCAGGGCATGACATGACTCAATTACATTACAAACAATTCCCAAAATAAACATCAGGGTACAGTACATAAGATATACAAGTGAATACATTCTGAAGTTACAATTACATCAACACTCCCTCTTAACTAGGAAGGTATTCTCTCGACACAATTTATCAACACAAGTCTTCTTCTCTATATCATTTGGATCATCATTGAATTCTTGTCATATTCAAGTAATCTTAATCTTTAGGTCATCTTCATCTTCAAGTTATCTTCATCTTCAATTCATATTCATCTGGATCTGGATCATCACTTGATTTGGATCATCATCACTGGATCTAGATCATCACTCGTTCTGGATCATCTCTGCTGGATCAACATCACTGGATTTGGATCATCACTCGATCTGGATCATCACTATTGGATCATCATCAATGGATCTGGATCATCATCAATGAATCTGGATCATCACTGGATCTGGATCATCATCACTGGATATGGATCATCACTCGATTTGGATCATCACTGGGTTAACATCACTGGTACTATCTCATGATTCTTCTCATCACAGGAAGTTTTATAGAGCCAGCCCTTTTTCATGTTGGGTGTAGGCCTAGCCTCCATGTAGGTCTTCTTCAAAGCTTATATTTGGTACTAAGTCAGAATGGCCCACCCAACACTTACATCTGACCTTGAATCATCAGAAAGGCACGCCCAACACTCACATCTGACCATGAGAGGAACACATCCACCATGATGTCAGAATGGCCCATCCCTCACATCTGACCATGGAAGGAACTTAATCCTCTCACCATGTCAGAATGGCCTAGCCCTTACATCTAACCATGGAAGGAACTTAATTCTCTCACCATGTAAGAATGGCAAATCCCTTACATCTGACCTTGACTCGTCAGAATGGCATAGCCCTTACATCTGACCTTGACTCGTCAGAATGGCACAACCCTTACATCTGAACTTGACTCGTCAGAAAGGCTCTCTGTCCTAGATTGAGGATCCCTAGTAACTGACCAAGTGCCTCCATTCAAAGAATGGAAACAACCCTTATATTTGATCAAGAGGGAACATATCCCTCAATCACATCAAAATGGCCCTACACTTATATCTGATCATGTGATACTACATCTCACATTCATATCAGAATGGCCCTCAGTCCTAGACTGAGTATTCCTGGTAACTGACCAGGTACCTCCATTCAAAGAATGGAAATAGCCCTTATATCTGATCATGTAGGAACCAATCCTATAGTCATATCAGAATGGATCATCACTCATATTTGACATGGAAGGAACCAATCCTCTCACCATGACAGAATGTCTCAGCCCTTACATCTGACCATGGAAGGAACTTAATCTTCTCACCATGTTAGAATGGCTCATGGACTCATCACTTCCCTTTGGAGGGAACCTTGATATGGAGAACACCAAGATTCTCCCTGAAGTACTCAAACTTCACTCTGGCCAATGGATTCGTCAACACATCAGCTATCTGTTCATCCGTCGCAACATACTAGAGCTTCACTACTCCTATCTACACCATATCCCTGATATAGTGATACTTGATCTTGATATGCTTTGACTTGTCATGGAACACCGGGTTCTCCAACAACTTCACACAACTCTGGTTGTCACAATATATACAAGTAGCATCTAACTGGAGATCAAATAAATCAGACAATAGCTTCCTTAGCCATACTACCTCACAACTAGCTGAAAAAGCTGCAACATACTCTGCTTCAGCTGTACTTAGTGCCACATAGGATTGCTTCCTGCTAAACCAAGAGATCACGCCTGATCCCATACTGAAGCAACACCCTGAAGTTCTCTTTCTATCGATGGCACTGCTTGCCCAATCTGAATCAACATAACACTCCAGGTTAATCTTCTAAGTTGCCTCATACTTGAGCCCATAATGAACTATACCCTTTAGGTACCCCAGAATATGCTTTGTAGCAATCAAGTGAACATGTCTCGGATCTGTCAGGAACTGGCTCAAGGTGTTCATAGCAAAGAAAATATCTGGCCTCGTGTTCTTCAAGTACATCAAGGACCCAATCATTTGAAGATACATCGTAGCATCAACTGCTTCTGATGAAGCATCACTCAATAGCTTCAAGTTTGATGCCATAGGTGTGGTCATGGCCTTGCAGTCCATCATCCTAAATCTATTCAAGATCTCTATTGTATATTTCCCTTGTCCTAGGGAAATTCCATCCGCATCCTGCCACACCTCCATGCCTAGAAAGTAATGCATCATACCCAAGTCCTTCATTTCGAACTCAGCAGCAAGATTCCTCTTCGTATCAGAAATCAACCCATCCATACCTGTTACAAACACATTGCTAGAATAATCAACCCATATTTATCTACCTTAGACATTAATTAATCCATTTTTGTCTTATTTGCCTAGTTTCCTATATTCCACTCTATGCAAGTTGTCTTCCACATGTCCTAAAAGTCAAACTTGCAAAACTGAGTCATGGAGTGCTTGGGAAACCTCCTAGAAACCATATTTAGCATGTTTGGTTTTTTCCAGATCCTCCCTACCACATATCTGATTTTTTTGCTAAGTTGCCTGCCTTATTGAGATTTATGGCAAAAGGGAAAGTAAGACTAGGTAGTTTACTTGTTTTTTTCCCTCATCATCCTCCATCCTTTTCTCCTAATAAAAGCATGTATGAGTTGTCTTTCCATCCCTTATTAGCTTTCCTACTTGACTTTGCCAATTCGTGAGCCTCTAAGTGGATTTGGAAACTACTTTATGCACCTATGGGGGATTTGACTAGATTTAGTAAGCCTACTTTTTGACTATTTTGAATGGAATCCTTATGCATTCGAATATCTCATGTAATTATATATTGCATTAGCCTATTACTTCACAAGGTTGGCTATTGTACACTTATTCAATACAGATTAGTGTTATGCTCCATTTTCAGTCTCCTTTGTGAGTGTGATTGCTCTATCACTTGGGTTCAATTTCCACATGGTATCAGAGCCTTTGTAGATAGATTTATCTCCTTCCATATTGCTATTGTAGGTTCAACATATTGACTGGGAGAAAATTCTGCTGGTTGCAGGGTACAGTTCAGAGCTATGGATCAATCTCAGAAGATCATCTTGACTCCATTTAATTTCTTTGAATGGAAAGTAGAGATGGAGATACCGTTGAGAGAAAAATGTCTCTACAGGGTGACTATGGAAACCAAGGTAGAGCCCAATGCAGATGTATAGAAAATTAAATGGCACAACAGGAGGGATGAGGCCTATGGTCTTTTGTGTCTGAGCATATCAAGAGACCTCCTCTTCCATCTTGATGGATTGACATCACCTAATGAAGTATGGGAGAAAATTGTAGAGCTTGTTGGTAAGATAGATGAGATGAGAGGACATCAAATAGAGAATTAATTGATCTCTTTGAGTCCTAGTAGCTTCGAATCCTTGCAACTCTACTTTTCCAAGTTTAAAGCCCTTGTTTTGTAGCTAAAACAGTGTGGAATTGAAAAGAAGGAAGAGCAACTAGTTTTTTCCATACTCTTGAAGCTTGGCTCTGACTATTCAATTTTTGTTTTGACCTTCCATGCCACCAAGTTGACAGCTCAATCCTGGAAGATGCCTAAGCTTGCAGAGTTCATGGAATACCTCACACAAGAACAAGATAAATTGGTGATGATGGGCACCATCAGACCTTCCAAACACCAAGCTCTGGTTGCTGGAGATTCGAGGGTGGATTCAAAAGGCACATTAGAGAAAATTTCAACTCAAAATGGGCCTTTTAAATTTGCTACAAATTCCATGTCATCATGTGTTAACCAATGAAATTGCTTTAAATTTGAAATACTGTATAGGTATTAAACACTTTTTTAATATAAATTTGGGGATAGGTATCATAAAAAAAACTACTTTTTTTATTTGTATTTTCAACATATCTCCCCATGTTTTTACTCAAGTTTCGATCAGGAGAGATCATTGGATGCGGAATTAAATTCCGCATCCAACGAGTACCCACTCGGCATACTTTTGATGGACCCGGCTACCCCAAAAACAAGAAATGCCTAAAAAAATGTGATAATGACATCATCATCACATTTTTTTCAGGCATTTCTTGTTTTTGGGGTATCCGGGTCCGTCAAAAGTATGCCAAGTGGGTACTCATTGGATGCAGAATTTAATTCCACATCCAACGAGCTCTCTCGATTAAAATTTGAGTAAAAACACGGGGATATATGTCAAAAATACAAACAAAAAAGTAATTATTTTCTTTTCTTCCTCCAAAATTAATAAATATTATTTTATTATTTTCACTATTATTTTATTAATTCTTTTTAGGAGGCCCATTTTGAGTTGAAATTTCCTCTAATGAGAAGAAAGCTAAGAAGCCACTTGAGCAAAACAGAGACAAGAACAAGTCTCAAGAGGAGCCTCAAGGCTCCAAGAAGAACTTACAGAAGAAGAAGAACAAAAGAGAAATGAGCAAGTGCACATACTACAGTAAGGAATATCATCGTGAAAGCTCCTTCATGAAGAAGCAAATGGACATGTTGACCTAACTCATGGAGAAGAATAACATCTCCCTTCCTAACTGCTCAAAGAAGAGGGAAGGAGAATCAACTTTAGAGGACAGAGAGAGAGAGTACATGCTTTGGTTGCTGGCACATCAAGCTCACCTAGCTTCATCATAGACTCTGGAGCTTCAAGACATATGGTTTCAACCAAGGAGGCATTCTCCTCTTTTGACATCTCAAAAGGTCCACCAATATTGTTGGGAGATGACTCTCACACTGACAGTTTGGGGAAAGGAAGGATTGATCTTGACCATGGTAAGTTCAGTAATGTATTATATGTTCCAGGTCTTGCCTCTAACCTCTTGTCAGTGTATCAGATGACTCACACAGGGTCTCCAAAGAATGTCATCTTCTCCCCTGATGATGTTGAGATCACATAGATCTCGAATGGTAAAGTCATTGCAAAAGGAGTTGTAGATCACACTTCGAAGGTATACATGTTTTCACATTTTCTACCCTACTCAACCCCCTCTTCTCTTTTGATTCATGCTAATGAGGCAAGAAAGATTTGGCATGAAAGATTTGGCCATCTTAAATATAAGTATATTTCTGATCTAAGTGAAAAATAAATGGTCATAGGGTTGCCAAAGATTAAGTTTTGCAAGGGAGTCTGTCAAGGTTGTATCCTAGGAAAACACCCAGAGCATAAATTTGAGAGAGCTAGTCATGAGAGAACCTATACACGTCTTGAGTTGATCCACGGTGATGTTTCTAGTCCATTTCCTCATTTGTCAATGAGTCAAGCCAAATATGCATTGACCTTCATATATGACTTTTCAAGTTATTGTTGGGTCTACTTCCTGAAGCATAAGTCTGAAGTTTTTGACCTCTTCAAAGTATTTAAGGCCTTGGTTGAAAACCAGTATGGGAGGAGACTCAAGATCCTCAGATCTGACAATGGTGGTGAGTATGTCAAGTCTGAGTTCATTCAATATTGTAAAGATGCAGGTATTCAGATGCAACATTCAATCCCTTACACAACACAACAAAATGGTGTTGCTGAGAGAAAGAACAGATCACTGAAGAAGATGGCAACCTGTATGATGGAGGCTAAGACTTTGCCACCAAATTTTTGGGCTGAGGATATAAAATGTGCATCCTATATCCATAATAGGGTGCCTCATAAAAATCTTGATGGTATGACTCCTTTCGAATCTTGGAGTGGGCACAAGCCAGATGTGACCCATTTCAGGATTTTTGGCTTAAAGGCTTGGGCTAGAATTCCAACTGAAAAGAGAAAGGCTTTGCAGCCCCAAAGCCAAGAGTGTCAATTTGTTGGGTATTCTAAAGATTCAAAAGGGTACAAGCTGATCAACTTGAGCACAAACAAATCCTTCTTTGAAAGGAGTGTTCAGTTCCAAGAAGAGCCTTTAGCAGCAGTTGAAGCTGGAGAGTCTTCTTTACTACCAGAACCATTGAATGTAAGTGAAGAGACAAATGAGTTTGCTGATTATGATATGTCTGATAATTATGATTTAATTTCAGATCCTAACAGTCCTACAAGACCAAAATGGGCAGCAAAGACCATTCATGAAGCTGGGGAACTAGCTGGAAATCCTAGTGATCCTAGGAGGACTAGATCTCAGTTTGAGAGTGGCCTGTGTATGAAAGACGCTTTGTTTGTAGAGAAGTGCTATCTGATTGTTGAATCAGACCCACAGACATATGAATATGTATCACATGATCCAATATGGAAAGCATCCATGAAAGAATAATTCAGCTCACTCTAGAAGAACAACACTTGGGAACTGGTTGATCTTCCCCTAGGGAGGAAGCTAGTTCAATGTAAGTGGGTTTTCAAAAATAAGTTTGCTACTGATGGTTAACATTTGAAATATAAGGCAATATTGGTAGCCAAGGGCTACTCACAGGTACATGGTATTGACTACAATGAAACCTTTGCACCAGTGGCAAAGATGGACTCCATATGGCTAGCCTTAGCCATTGCAGCTTCGAAGCAGTGGAAGGTACATCACATGGATGTGAAGTGTGATTTCCTAAATATAGATATTACTGAAGATATTTACATGCAGCAACCTCAAGGGTTTGTTTCTAATCCATATTTTGTGTGTAGGTTAAAGAAATCATTGTATGGGCTCAAGCAAGCCCCCAGGGCTTGGTATGCCAAGATTGATGGCTTTCTATTGTCATTGAGTTTTGTTCGACGCAAGTCTGATACTAATGTTTATTTGAAGTTGATTCATGGTTATTTGATGATTATTGTCTTGTATGTGGATGACCTTATGATTACAGGAAGTTCAAAGAAAGAGATTTCCTCCTTGAAGGATGCAATGAACCATGCATTTTCTATGACTGATTTGGGGTTGTTGAGCCAATTCTTGGGTCTCAAAATTGCTCAATCCCAACATGGAATAAAATTGCATCAGTATAATTATGCTTTAGATTTGCTGAACAAGTTCAACATGAAATATTGCAAGCCAAGCAAGACTCCCTTCCTTTCAGGAGTTAAGCTTGAAGAAGCAAGTTCTTCTCCTATGGTAAATAATACACTATATAGGCAGTTGATTGGGTGTTTGATTTACCTTACAAACACTCGACCTGATATTTATTATGCAGTAAGTGTGGATTCAAGATACATGGATCAGCCTCATGAGATCCATTTGAAGAGCAACCAAAAGGATCCTTAACTTTGTTCAGGGAACAAGAACTCATGGGATCTTCTACAAAGCTAAATCTGATCTTGATTTGATTGGGTTTACTGACAGTGATTGGGAAGGTGGAAACACAAATCAAAATTCAACATCAGAATATGTGTTCATGCTTGCTAAAGGACCAATCATCTGGTCAAGCAAGAAACAGAGTGCCATAGCACTCTCATCTATAGAAGCAGAGTATAGAGGAGTTGTAAATGCAACAACTCAATGTTTATGGTTGCAGGGGATACTTGGTGAGTGTGGTTTCGAATCAGAGTTTTCAACTATTATCTATTGTGATAATAAGAGCACCATCTGAATCTGCAATGATCCAGTTCAGAGACAGAGAACTTGTGCATGATGGCACCATTCACCTACTCTTCTGTGCATCTTCAGAACAAGTAGCAGACATATTCACCAAATTTTTTTGTGAGAAGACATTCAACAATCTCAAATCACTGCTGGGTATTTCTAATCATGTTGTGAAGCATGATTGATGGCAATATTTTTAAATTTTGTTTTACTGTCCATGTTTAAGGGAGGATTTTCCCATTGGGTTTTTTCCTCTTTCCTTGGTTAAATGGACATGCAGTATGTAAAGGGTGACTAAGCCTTGTTGCTAGGCCCTATATTTTTCTGATATTTACTCATAAACTCAGGCTTAATGGGGGGTGTTAGAATAATCAACCCTTAGTTAGCTACCTTAGACATTAATTAATCCATTTTTGTCTTATTTGCCTAGTTTCCTATATTCCACTCTATGCAAATTGTCTTCCACATGTCCTAGAAGTCAAACTTGCTAAAACTGAGTCATGGAGTGCTTGGAAAAACTCATGGATTCCATATTTATCATGTCTACTTTATTCCAAATCCTCCCTAGCCCATATCTTCTTTTTCTGCTAAGTTGCCTGCTTTATTGAGATTTATGGCAAAAGGGAAACTAAGACTAGGTGTAGTTGACTTGTTTTTTGCCCTCATCATCCTCCATCCTTTTCTCCTAATAAAAGCATGTATGATTTTTCTTTCCATCCCTTATTATCTTGCCTACTTGACTTTTCCAATTCGTGAGCCTCTAAGTGGATTTAGAAATTGCTTTATGCACCTATGGTGGATTTGACTAGATTTAGTAGGCCTACTTTTTACTATTTCGAATGGCATCCTTATGTATTCAAATCTCTCATGTAATTATATATTGCAGCAGTCTATTACTTCACAAGGTTGGATATTGTACACTTATTCAATACAAATTAGTGTTATGCTCCAATTTTAGTCTCCTTTGTTTGTAATTTTGCATGGTTGATTAGCAGTTTTGTGAGTGCAATTGTTCTATCGCTTGGGTTCAATTTCCACACAGATCATATACAAATAGTGGGAGCATCATTGTGTTTCCATATTCAACCTTGTAGTAAAGGTTGGAATATGCTTTACTCTTGGTAAAGCCCAAACTGGATAGAAAGCTGTCAATTATGTCGTACCATGTCTTGGGTGCCTATTTCAAAACGTACAGGGCTTTATTAAATATACACACATGAGACTCCCTATCATGTGTCTCAAAACTGAGTGGCTGCTCCACATACACTTCCTCTTCCACTACACCATTCAAGAAAGCAATCTTGACATCCATTTGGTGTACCTTCCATTTCATCACTGCAGCCAGAGCAAGTACTGATCTGATGGAAGTGCATCTGGCTAAAGGTGCAAAATTTTCTTCATAATATATTCCTTCTTTCTCGAAGAAGCCACGAGCCACAAATCTTGCTTTATATTTTTCTATGTTTCTGTCTACAGCATGCTTGATCTTGTAGATCCATTTGGAAGTTACAACCAACTTCCCTTCTGGTATTGGGACGTCATCCCAAACATCATTCTTCATGATTGATTGATACTCTTCGATCATAGCGTCCTTCCATTCTTTTCTTTATACCCCTTCTTCATAGTTGGAAGGTTCTTTATCGATGAAATCACATAATAATGCTACATACCCGGAGCAGGACCTGGTCCTCTTTCTTTCTCTGTGATTCTCTTCTGGAGCCCCATATCTTTCTTCACCTTGGATAGCTTCTCGTACCCAAGAAGGTTTCCTCTTATGAGGATTATTCTCCTGAGGTGGATCTACAGGTTCTTGAGGTTCTTCAAATTCTCGATCTTCTTCTTGAATTTCTTCATTCATGGTTGTGTCATGAATTCTGGGTGCTTCTGTTTCTTCAGGTTCTTCAGCAGGCCTCTTTCTAGATTTGTTGTAAGTTGAGTCTTCATCAAATGTCACATCCTTGCTGATGTTGATCTTATTGAATCCTAGCAAGTATATTTTGTAAGCCTTCGAGCTTTCAGAGTATCCCACAAATATACCCTTCTTTCCTGAAGGATATAACTTTGTCCTCTTTTCTTTTGGAATGTGTATGTACACTAGACAACCGAATATTCTGAGATGGATGAATTCTTGTTTCTTGCTGGAAAATACTTCTTCAGGTGTCTTGTTCTCAAGTACTCTGTGTGGAGTACGGTTCTGTACATACACCGCTGTTCTAGAAGCTTCTTCCCATAGATGCATGGGAATATCTTGATCATGAAGCATAGCCCTTGCAGCTTCCATGATCGTTCTATTCTTCCTTTCTACAACCCCATTATGTTGTGGATTATATGGAGTGGTTAACTCCCTCCTAATCCCTGAATCTTTGCATAGCTCTTTGAATTCATTTGATTTGAATTCTCCACCATTATCTGATCGAAAAATATTGATCTTCTTCTCAGTGTGGTTCTCAATCAAGGATTTGAATTCCTTGAACTTGCTGAATACTTCATCTTTGTTCGTCATGAAGTAAATCCATGTCTTCCTAGAAACGTCATCAATGAAAGAAACATAGTATACATACCCACTTAATGAACTTGATGACATTGGACCGCATACATCGGAGTGAATGATTTCCAATATTCCTTTTTACTTTCTCTTGCTACTTGGAAATGTCTTCTTTGTATTCTTTCCTTTTGCACATCCTTTGCAGACTCCATCATGTTTTGCC
Source organism: Pseudotsuga menziesii (assembly GCA_001517045.1). Taxonomy (NCBI): domain Eukaryota; kingdom Viridiplantae; phylum Streptophyta; class Pinopsida; order Pinales; family Pinaceae; genus Pseudotsuga; species Pseudotsuga menziesii. Next base: position 33,078 of record LPNX010541449.1, read on the forward strand.
TGAATTTTTGGAAGACCTTCAACAGTTTTGCTTTCAAGTGGTAGTGCTCTGTAGTGCACATGTGCAAGCCTTCTATGCCAAATTTCATTTGGATCTACTGAGTCATGGACCAAAGCTTGTTCTAAATGGCCCTTCAATTTGTATAGGCCTCCCTCTTGTTCCCTAATCACTACTACATCATCAAAAGTATTTCCTTTTGGCCACATGAGAACTTGGCCATCTACAAATGAAACCCTCATGCCTTTTGCATCTAATGCAGATATGGAGAGGAGGTTCTTCTTAAGTCCTGGTACAAACAATACATCCTTCATCTTCATAGAATTTCTAGAGTCTAGCTTATAGGAGGATTCCTCACTACCTTTTATTGGATACTGGTAGTCATCTCCGAGTTTCACCTTGTGGGGTGATTCATGTTCTGATAGTCTCACAAAAGACTCTTTGAATCCTATCATATGTTTGGAATCCCCACTGTCTATAAGCCAATCATTTCTTCCATGTGTAATGTTTCCCGTGAGAGCAGAAATCAAAACATATTCTTTATCACTTGAAGAATCATCACTTTCTTGCTTCTTTCTCTTTGTGGAAGGTTCATCATCTTCTGCAGCATGAGCATGATGTCTTCTCTTGTTGTTTTTCTTCTTGTGAGAGTTTTTTTTATTTCTAGGACAATATTTGGCCAGTTTTCTATTTCATGACAAGTATAACATCTGAGTTGAGTTTTCTTTTAGGAAGAGTGCTTACCTTTAGAATGATGATGGTGATGATGGTCCCTTTTGTTTTTCTTGGATTGAACTGTGAGAGCTTGATCTTCACTTCCCATATTTTATTCTTGAGCTGCTATCTAAGATTCTTCTTATGAGAATTATTCCCATAGTTTGATGAACTTGAATAACTTCTTTCTGGAACAGATCCCTTGAATGAAAGAGTCCCATGTCCTAGGTAGACCATTCAAGGTGGTCATTACAATCTCTGCATTCTCCACTTCTTCATCCACTGCTTCAAGTTGTTCTTTGATCTGGGAGACCCTTGTGAATTATGACTATATAGTCTCTGCATTCTGAATCTTCACATTCTTTAACTGTTTTCTCAAAGTCATCTTCTGGTTTATGTTCTTTCCTTCAAACAGTTTGGTTAGGGCATCAAACATAGCTTTAGGTGTCTTTAGGGAGGACACTTATGGTATGAGGTGATCATTGATTGAATCAGCAATAATCCTCTTAGCCATAACCAACTTCTTCTTGTGTAAGGCCTTAGCCTCATCTCCCTCTGGAACCGAAACCTCCTCATTGATGTAGGAGTCCAACTCATTTTCTTCCAGGACCAGGGAGATCCTATACTTCCAAGCTCAGAATTTATCATCTCCCTCAAGATTTTCATCAAGTTTGGTTTGTTGAGACATCTTAACTAAGAACCTCAAATGGAAAAAAAAGATTTAGATCTTACCAGGTCAAGATGTCGGAACATGATCTGAAGCTGAATTTCTGCAGTGCTGATTCAAGAGTAGATTAGGGTTTGAATTTCCCAGAGTTATGTCCAACCAAATGCTTTGATATTGATCTCTAAACTTTGATTTTGAGGAGGATATCAATCCAAGCCTGGGATCACTCAAAAATTCCACTTCTATGGAAAGCCCTAATTTTTCGCAGTAGTGTCGGGTCAAAAACTGAAAATGCTTAGAATCAGATTTTGCTTCGACAAAAAGATGCACCCTAGGGAGGAGAGTCAGTCCAGCTGTGGAAAATTTGTGGAGAGAGATCCAAAAAGTAGGAAGCCCTAGTTTTCGCAGCTGCATAGTGTCTTCTTCTCAGGTTAGCTCTGATACCATGTTAGAATTTTATCATTCAAACTAGCATTATGTTAGGATCTTTAATTGAGAGAATAACAAGTACAACAATCAAACACAAGAGACAATGAACACAATGTTTTTCCTCGAGGAAACCATAAATGGAGAAAACCTCGCAACTTCCTCAGAGATAGAATCAGCACCAAAGTAAAACCCCAAAACAGTAAGATGATCTCTCAACAGTAGTAGCCTCTTTATTTCTAGACCCAACAACTTCTTCTCCCTCAGCTATGCACTACAACTGAGTGTGAGTGAGTGTGTGATAAATAGAGAGGCTCACTCTCTATTTATACTAATTCCTGACTTGACAATAACTCACTAGGGCTGACTTCACTAGGAGAGTCTAATAACCCTAGGGCCCCGTAACTGCGATGACTTTAACCCTTGATCAATAGAAGGGTTACCCACAATGACTTGACATGACTTGTTTACATTATCGAAACTCCTGATTGGAACATCGAGGCATGACATGACTCAATTACATTACACACACTTCCCAAAATAAACATCGGGATACAATACATAAGATATACAAGTGAATACATTCTGAAGTTACAATTACATCAACACTAACTCCCAAATGTACCCTCTTGGTGGCTATTTTTTTCCCTGTCATGTCAGATTTGTCTTAGGTCTGAAATCAGGTCTCAATGTTTCATATTTTTCATATTTGTCATAGAATCTTTCATCATTATTGGTCATAGAATGCATGGAATCTCCTTCCAAGTGGAACACATTGTATTATTAGTCTCTTCCTCTTCCATGAGTTACTCTCCACTCCTAATTCAAATTCCTTGGCTCATTATAGGCTATGTGACACCACATAACCCTCCAAGAACATTACATTCTCCATGGGTTTGAATTTAGATGATGTTCATGCCAAGTGTGTGGGGGGATATAGTCACCCAAAGGCTCCACAAGCTTCCAATTGTCTCCATGAACCAATGCCACATTATTTTATTAGCATTCTTTATGTGACCCATTTTAATGTGAATATGGTAAAACAAGGTTCTTTTGGGTCCTTTATTACAAAATTTATGTCTCCACCTCAACCTAAGGAACTAGTAGGTTGGTAAACCATTATTTGCAAGTAGTATTATTTGGATGGGGACATGACATATAACCATAATATTTATAAAATTATTTATTGCACAATCACCAAATGCATCCCTAAATGACTCATGGATACTATAGTATCGAGTCATGCATTCCAACTGTGAAACTACACACTTATAAATTTGACACAAGTATGGAAGGATTAACAATTTCTTTATAACTCACACCAATATAATGAGAAGGAACCCAAGCATACAGATCTAAACATGTGCATACAATGTTCAAATAAGAAAATTCTTTTAACTAAATTCAAGCACTTCATTTTTATTGTATAGTTTCTTACCTATTTAATAATGCATTCAACTATTGCATAACACAATCCGTTCTTGCTAAAATCCACTCTTGAACAAGCCCATCCCTATGAATTAACTACCTATCCAATAGGGTCTCACCCATGACTATCTCAGATGACATGCATTATTGCAATAGGGCCACAATGATTAATTACTTTGGTTATTAATCTCATAACCAAATTACACAACATGATAATCATTCACATGAATGCATTCAAGATTCTAAACAACTAGAGGCATAAGGTGCTTTTCCTTCAGCACCTCACACTTCATCATACCTGGTGAGACAACATTCACATAATGCATTCAACATCACATGCAAACCAAGTCATGATTATTAAAATATGGTTGAAGGGATTCTTACCCAATCCTCTCTCGGTACATATGCATTCAACATAGACAACCATACCCGTATGGATTCCATCAAAATTATTATGCTATGATTATCTATATACAAACTCAAAAAAACATAATCAACGATGAGATAAGGGTTAAGGGGTCCTCCCTTCCAATTCATTATTGTAGCATGGAATTCCTCTTCCATACTAGGAGTATCCGAATCATGGATTTTCTACTAGGAACACAAGTGATTAGCTGTGATTTCTCACCAAACAACATTCTAATAAATTTCTCATGTATTTAATCATGATTTCTAATTTCTAAGCATATAATTCTTAGGCTACAAAAAAAAATAGGTTAAGATGAAAAACCTCCCTTTCATTAAGGATGCATTATAGGGTTTTTCCTTCCATGAATGTTGTAGTTGTCTTAACGACCATAAACATTCAATTTTATGCAGGTATGATATGACCTATCTGCCCACATGGTTTTTCCATGTCTTCCACTTAACCTGATCTCAAATTTCTTTTCAACATCTCTTATTTCTTCCTGCAAGCATACATTGTAGCCCAATGTTATAGCTGATTTTACCACACATGGTGAATCACATTTTTATGGCCTTCCCTGTCCCTCTGCAGACTCCTTAGACCCCATGGACCATTTTTGTTCCTTTGATGTTTCCAAGATCATCCCTAAAAACATTTAAAATTTGCTATACACGACTTTTAAACCCTTTCTTGCGTATATATGCGGGTTTGACCCCTAAAACCATGTACATCGGGATGTGTGCAAAAGGACAAATTTGTTTGGACTTTTCCTTGATGTGGATCCAACTCACTTGTCTCTTGGCCTTCCTTATGCCTTGAGATCACTCAGATTTGACCTTTCATTACCCCATTGAAGAGCTATATAAGGAACCCTTTGGATACATTGAAGGCATGAGGAATTGAGAGTAAGAGAACTATAGTCCATTGTTTCCGGAGCTTATACTTGAGTCTGCATCCCTTTGTCCCTTGGAGCAATTTTGTGTTCTTCCAAAGCTTTCCCTTCGCTTGTGAGCTTGCTATCGAGAGATGGAGGATTGAAGTGGTGGAGACCCAAGTGGGGGACTCAATTTCTCTGATTCTTAGACGTGCCGACAAAGGTTGTATTCATTGTAATCTTTGATTTTATATTAATAGAAATATCTTTTCCTGTCCAATAATGTGTATTTGAATGAATATTTAATCCATGGATGATTTCAAATGCTTATATGTTATTGATTATATATGCTAGAGTAGATATAACATGATTATATATAGAATGCTTATCTTGTTTATTGAATGTTGAGGAAGCAATTTATCAATTCAAGATGGAGTTGGAAATCTCAATGGGGATCTACATCAACCGTTTGGAATAAGGTATGAATCGAGATCCTTTAGTGTTAGATATTTGGTTTCTCTTGCATATAGGAAAGGATTTATTTCTAGAGTCAAGCTATCTGTTGTGGTACCCCAAGCCATAGTAATTTCTCTTCGTAACAGAATTGGTGACTTTGCTGGGGAGTTCCTAGTAGTTGTCCTTTGGGGGTTTTTATCGGCATTCAATGTTCTTGAATTGCTCTTATTTCTCTATTTCTGAGTTGGGTCTGGGGGCATGTTTGCCTGGTAGTGTCTGATTGGTGTGAATTTTGTCTCAGATGATCTGTTTCCCTTTCTTTTTATACATTTTTTTTCCTGTACGTGAGTTTTTAACTCACAGTCGCGTATACACATGGCTTTGACTACTATATCCACGTACATACATGGGTCCACTACAAATAGTCACGTATGCACTGAGTTTTTCCTTTTAGAGGAAGATGGATTATTGTTGGGTGAATTTTGATGATTACTGAGTCTCCTTTGATACTACTAGAGTTTGTATACACCTCTGTTTTTTACCAGAGACACTTTTTTTAAGGGTAAATTTCTTTTTTAAGAATGTTCTTGTCATTGCATTTTCGATTTTTTGTTTTGGGATTAGTGCATTAGATTTCATTTACCTTAGTACTTTGCGTGAGTGTTGCTTGATTGTGCTTGTAGAGTCTGGGGGTGGTAGAATCATTATTTTGCTTTAGTATCTCATTTTTTCAAAAAATCCAAAAATATTTACTTCTTTGCATCATTATGTATTGCACTTTGCACTTTGCATGGTACCTGCACTAGGTTTGCTTAGAGAAGTATTAGTTAGGCTTTCATATAAGAATGACTGCATTTGTCATTTGAAGAAAATTTTGCATTTCACATAGTAGCATGCCCTGTTTTTCATTCAACACAATGCATTTGCATTAATTGTTAGGTGTGCATTTTACTTCGAGTTGCGTCATAACACCATTGGTTGCATGGTCATCTACCTTTTTTGAGTAATAAATCCAAATAAAATCAACGCTTAATTAAAATGGATTACACTATTTTCTTTGATAGGGTACACCAACAAGATTAGGTTTTAGGGTCTTGGAATAGTTCATTGTGAGTAAATTCTCCAAGACCACTAAACAACAACATGTATGTGTCTGTCCAGGTGAGAGTGTGAAATTCCTTGGTATAATTAGTGTTTCTCAGGATCCTCCTCTTACAAGGGAGTTAAGCACGAGGCAGTGTGAGTGGTTATTGATTGGGATGACCCCTAGTCATAACTGAGTAGCACCGGAGATATTTCCAGGATTGTATTCGTATCTGGGGACTCTTTTGAGAATTTCGGGCTTTGCTACCTTGCCCATACGGTCAATCTCACCTACGATTGTCTACCTGAGCATTGATTATATTGAGGTGACCATAGTTTCCTTACCTAGGTTATCAAGGGGGTACTTTGCAGGGGTTATTCTGGCGCGGGTGTCTCGATCAAGTTGGGGTCGAACAGCACAGTCACTATATGCGTTGAAGCTGAGGGTCACAATAATTGGTTACAAACCTCCACTTGTTGTGTATGGGAGTCTCAAGCCTCTCCTAGGTGAGACATACTTGCTTCATTCAGGAGCTCACATATCCTACCCTTGTTTGCTTGTGATTGGCTTTAGATTATATTGGTGTATGCTCTGTGCACGTGAGCTTGCTCAGGGTTTGTGTAATTAGAGAGTCTTTTTCATTTTTTGAGTCATTATGGATTCAAGTGTGACACCTCACCGTTCTCATCGTTTATTAGGACTTCTGCCTTGTACATATCCTCCTCCTTTGGGAGATAGAAGCAGACGGTCCAGGCATACCACTTCTCACATTGATTCACACATAATGGGAGATCATGAAGATGAAATTCTTGAGCTACCTTCTTCACTTCATGAGGTTGAAGAAGAAGAGCCTACCCCAACATATGACCCTTCAACTAATATATCTACACACTCTAGGTATGATCCCTCATCCACGGTGTCAGAACCCCAAATTTTCCAAAAAATTTAAAATTTTTAAATCCAACTAATTAACAAAAACAGTCAATTAAAATTTTTGGTTAGTTGTATGTGTTATGGAATTCATATCTGAATTATCTATTAGTTATGTTTAGCGATAGAACAGTTCTTTTCAGTTTACTGACTTGTTTTCTTTTTGCGACCACAAGGTGGGGCTGTCATGCAAAAACTGGGCTTGCTTAGCTTTAGAGCTAATGTAGAACGTTTTCCTATTCTTACAGGCTACAGGCAAGAAGTTCGGTTTCATCTTGTCGAAATTCTAAAGTGTTTAAAAATACAAGTACGTCACCAAAAAAATAGAAGTTCAGTAGGAAGATAAATGCTAAACAAATTTCAATGCTTACTGAGGTAAATTCAATAACTATTCATCTTTCTAGTGGGAGTAAATTTATGGTTCTTAAAGATTACTGAACTATTCGATATTTATCATAGATGTCAAGTGTTAAAAGACCTCAATTAAACTCTTTACAAAAATAGAGTAGAAAAAGGCAGAGTTATAGAAATTACAGTTTACTTTCCAAGTGCACAAATACATTTACATCGTAATGTATAATAATAAGGGGTTTACGTATTATTGTTTCCATTTTCAACTTTTGAAGTTTAAGGGAGTTACAACTTTATTTCAAGCTGCTCTTTGGAAAGATATACTCAAGCTAGAGCACAATGTTCTATTTACACACTCATTGTTCCAAAACTAAAGTTTATCTTTAGTTAGATAGATAACCTGCTGTAATTAGGTTTTATTCTAGGCAAACATTCATCAAAATAATCGTTATTATTTCCTTTTGTATTTACTTACCAAACTTTTACTATGTAGATAAATACAACAAGACCAAAGGTATTAACATTATTAACATGATACTTGCCATAGTTGATTCTACAACACCCTTAATATTGACCATTTAAAAATTCTATAATTAAAAGGATATAGAAGTTGGTTGAATACTTGTGTAAGCATTATTATTACTTACATATGTATTATTATCTTCCTTCTACAATAAAGTTACAAAATTTATTCTTATTAAGGTTGTAATTTGTTGAAAGGAGAATAGTTATTCACCTGGATGGAGAGGTCATGAACAAGACCATAAAATAATAAGTTTATGTATTTTAACTCCAAAGAAAATCTTAAAAACATTTACTTCATTCATTCCAAGCTAGTATAAAAGGGTCATGAGCTTATCACTCTTAATAAGGTATAACCTTTGATCAAATATTATATTAAGTAAATAAATAAACATGTTTTGAAGTTCTAGATTGTAGTGTCAACTACACCCACGATGAACATAAGGTTATATCTCGATTGCATTGCATGAATGATGATATACCATAATGTATTATAATGAATTGCTATAGCCTTACATCGGTGGTAAGTTCTATGGTATAGTTTACGTGTTAACAAATTTCTTGTTATTATGCTCCAATGATAGGTTGACTTTGGCTGGGACTATAGTATAACCTTCTAGACAGCCAAATGATTGACAAAATTGTTCCTCGTGATTTTCTCATCGATAACTATGGAAAAATACCCACCGTGAACAAATAAATTGCATGGATACGTTTCTTCGTTTTGGCCAAGCATCGCAGGGTTAAAAGGACCATCTCCAACCCTAGCTCATTAGTCTTCCCTCGCCTTCGGGCACTCGTCAATCCTCTGCGAAATAATCGACTGCTCGGTCACCTGAATAGTGTTGCTACTGTCCTTGACTTAATCCTCCCTGGTTAGCTTGCCCAAATGCACAATAGTGAAGGCCGTTGCAAAATATTTCTGTTCGTCATATGTTATTTGTTCCCCTTTTAGATTCTCATTGCCTCACCAGCTTAAATCTGAACCCTTGACTGTAACAGCCCTCACCCTTTTCCTTCAGTTTATCAATACGGGAGTGGTTACTCCTTTCGGAGTGTCGTGGCTTGAGTTTCACCATTTACTGTGCATTGTTTGGAAAAGAGTAACAGCACGGCTTAGGGTTTTACCTTGTCAACCGAATAACTGGGGGTTCTCTGCTGTCAGTGATTGATGGAGTGTTGTAATGTCATTTTCTTTGCAGCTGAATGATAGACTTCTTACTCGAGCTGGTCGTTGGTCGCTTCTTTTCTGGTTAATGGCTTTTAAGTGTTGAGGTAAGAATATCATTCGTTTCTTGTATTGTTATTGCACATTTCCTTATTTATAAAACTATTCTCATTTGATATATCATATTTAACAGTAAGATGTGTGATGAACTTGCAGGTATAACCTGTCTCATCCTCTTTGCTTAGCAAGTACGAGGTTACGATGACTTGAAGGTCAGGGTAATCCTTGGACTTTTCCATCTTGTTCAAACCCTCATGGAATGTTAAGGGTTGGTCATTGCGGCTTGAAAGACCCTCATGGGTTTTGGTTGTTTTGGTTGTTTGCTTCGCCATTTTTCATGGTTGTTAAGACCCTCGCTTACTGCAGAGTTCTATGGCTTCGACCAAGAGTGTACATTTTGTCTTGTTTATAATACTATGTTTATGTAAAAGAACAAGCTGTAAAAGCCTCCCTATGTAAATTTTCAATACGACCGTGAGTAAAATTTGCTGAACTGGATTTTACAGTTATTAAATTTGTATATTCTAGATGAATAGGGTTTTTACCCTAATTTTTGACAGTAAGGAAAATAACTCAGTTTCTTTTTTTAAAATTACTGTTAAGTTGTACTGTGCTTCTGTAAATGTGAGGGTTACTAGTTATATTTTATAACATAAAGTTAATGCTCGAAAACCGAGCATTCTGTCAATCTGTTATTTAATTCTTGTTCAATTATGCACTTGAATTTTTACTCTTGATATATATATATTTTTTATAAAAAAACTATCGTTAGGGTTTTATATAGCTTACTTGTTATTTAAGAAATTGTAATAGTTTATATCCTTCAATTATAAAAGGTTTTTATGTTTTCTTTTTAACAAAGTTCTTAAGTACTATCAGTTTATCTTGCACTGCCAGTTTACCTTGTAGCACTATAAGTATAATTAGTTCAAGGTTACAATTAAAGTCATAAGGACATTACCTTAAATTCAAATAATAATATTCCTATAATGTATGTAAATAAAAGTATATTATTATTATTGTAATAAGGATGTTATCTTTCTTAAGAGTACTAATGTTGCTATGGTGTATATTCTTAGTTTTTTTTATAAGCACACAGAAAGATAGTATTCTGTTGTCTATTTCCTGTATTACTTATGCTAATACTTTATAAAGTTCTTTTAATATCTAGTTTGTCTTATTAGTTATACTATTGATATATATACAAAAGAAACCAATTAACTTTATCTAGAGTCTATCTCATAAACATATATAGTAACATTCATTTACACTTAAAGAAAGATAGATTAACAGCTTTGGAAATTATTCGAGCTTAGTCTAAATAAAAATGAAGAAAATAATGAAATGATTACATTACCAATCATACATAAAATCTAGACCAGCTTGGTTTGACAGCAGAATTTAATCATTATTTAACTACTCCTACTTTCAGTTTTGTTACTAGACATATAACAGTTAAATTATTGTAATCTGGAAGAAAGAAGCTGTAAGGTTAAACAGCAGAAAAATCTAGTCTAACCCTACTCTTGTGCGATTATTATATTCTTCTATTTGTTCTTTTAAAAATAATAGAATTATTGAAAGTAAAATACTATACAAGGAAATAGTTTTATCTATGAACACATGTTACTGTCAGTAAAAAAAATATCTCTTCTGATAATAGATAAAGAAACAATCTACCATTCTACAATCTCATCATACCATCTTTATTATAATTTACCCTTGTGCTGGAGTACGGTCTGGTAAACCCAGATGAGGAAAAACACAGTGGGTTCTTATTTTCCATCAAAAGATTCTATTACTGATAAACTAAAAACATTTACATCACTAAACCATCTAAATATTTATTTCATAACTACAAACATAACATTCAACCATTCACAGTTATTAAAACAAAGACAGTTAGGTGATATAACCTGTTTAAACTTGGACAACAACATCAATGGGAAGCCGTTCCTCCCTACCAACTCCTGGAGAGCGCTCAAATAGCGACTCCTCAGGACCCCCGAGCTTGCTCTGGTCTCCCTGGCTGGAACTAGGTGTAACAATAGTCAAATACCAGTCTTAAAACTCAGTATCAATCCTGAACTTATCAGTAAGTTCTCCCAGCTAACAAGCTGTAATAGACCAAGTTACTATAGCATTCCTCTTAGAACAACTTCCTTACTGTTTTTCCGTTCTTCCCCAATGAATTTCCTGAATAGCATTCCACCTGAATGATTCTTCTCTGGAAAATATCTGAGCCACCTCAGCTCTATTCATTGGGTACTTTTAAAAGATTGCCTAGGTCTTTTTGGGTTAGTTGTCATTTATTGAGCCACCTGCTCTGATCCCTCTTTCTTGGGGGATGATGACCCCAAATATAGGGAGGTTGCCACCTGCAACCTAGAAAGTGTTTGAGGATGCTGCCACTTGTCTTTTTCCATCCACCTAGTTCCTTCCACCAGTTTGACTAGTAACCTCTTATTAACAGCTCTCCCATGCTGTTGTCTCCACATTTTATTTATTAATAATAAAATATTCAGAATTACATTCCAATTCTTTTGACTCTGCTGAGTCATCAGTTCCTACTTAGCATTAAATTTAACATAATGTATTAGGAAATCAAATTAAAGTAATTAACATTATTTTACAAAATTGGGGTATGTGACATACTCACCCCCTTAAAATGTAACATCGTCCTCGATGTTACTTATTATTCATCCTCTACAACCTCCTGGAATAGATTCGGGTATGCTTCTCGCATCTTACTTTCCAGCTCCCAAGTAGCCTCTTCAGGACTAAGGTGCTTCCATTGCACCTTCTCCTATCCAATGGTGCGGTTCCTCAACATAATTTCCCTCCTCCCGAGGATACAATCTGGTTCCACCATAATTTCTCCTTCTGGTTCTACCTGTACCACATTTCAATCAACCACATGAGTAGCATCATGAACATACTTTTTCAAAATAGAGATATGAAAAACATTATGCACTTTCAAGTTAGGTGGTAAGGCTAGTTGGTAAGCAACTTGACCAATTCTAGATAAAATTTCGAATGGACCACAATATTGTGGTGCTAACTTTGCACAACTCCCCAGTCTTAGAGAGATTTTCTTTGGTCTTACCTTTATAAACACATGCTCACCTACCTGAAACTCCTTGGGAGTTCTTTTTAAATCTGCTTGGCTCTTTTGTCGATCCCGGGCCACCTTCAAATTTTCCTGCACTTGCTTCACAATCTCTTCCATTTCTTTTAATAATTCTGGTCTTAACACCAATCTATCTACTGGATTATTCCAGGAGATAGGAGTGTTGCATTTACGCCCATAAAAAATTTCAAATGGACTAAACTTAGCTGATGACTGATAGTTATTGTTATATGCAAACTCTGCTAGATGCAAGTAGTCTTCCCACTTACCTGGCTGATCTTTAACATACATCCTTAACAAATCCTCCAGCACCTGATTCACTATTTCTATCTGTCCATCTATTTGAGGATGGAAGGAGGTGCTGAAATTCAGTGTTGTATTTAATCCCTTAAACAAGGACTTCCAAAAATTCCCTGTGAATTTAGGATCCCTGTCTGAAATCATAACCTTCGGTACTCCATGTAACCGAAAAATCTGCTTTAAGAATATGTCAGCTATGTTGGCAGCTTTGTAAGTAGTTTTAACAGGAATGAAATGTGCTGTTGTACTTAACTTGTCCATCTCCACCATAATAGAATCATTTTGATTCTGATTTTTGGCCAGTCCAGTAATAAAATCTAAGCTAATCACTTCCCATTTCCAGCTGGGAATAGGTAAAGGTTGCAGTAAACCGGCTGGATGTTGGTGTTCGGTTTTCACTTGTTGATAGTCCAAACATATAGCAATGTATTCAACTACTTCAGATTTCATGTTAGGCCAAAAATATTCTTTTCTTAGCATGGTTATAGTCTTTTGGTAACCTGGATGTCCTGAGTAAGGTGTTTTATGGACTTCATCCAGAATCAACAACTTAACCTTAGGCACATTAGGCACATATAGTTTATCCTTAAATAATAAAAATCCATCTTCATTTAGACTATAACATTTTATTAAACTTTCTATAGGTTCTTCTTTAGCTGTAATTTGCAATTTCTGATAATTTTCATCCTATTTTATCCCTTCTGTAAGCTGTTCATTTAAATCAAAAGCATAAGTGCTGATTGTTGCTATAAAATTTAGCTTTGCATTTCTTCTTAAAGCATCAGCCACCTTATTCTCTTTACCCTTTATGTGTTGGATTTCAAAATCATATTCACTCAAAAAGGCTAACCACCTTGCTTGCCTTGCATTTAAATTAGGCTGATCTAAAAGATATTTCAGTCCTTTATTATCAGTCATTAGAATATATTTTCTGCCTATTAAATGATGTCGCCACATTTTTAAGGCATGTATAACAGCCGCAAGTTCTAGATCATAAGTTGCGTAATTATTTTCATGAATTTTTAACTTCCTAGACTCATAAGCAATGACATGCCCGTCTTGAGTCAGCACACCGCCTAAACCATCATTACAGGCATCGGTGCATACCACGAAATCCTTATTAGGATTTGCTATTCTTAGAATAGGCACACTTGTTAATAAGGTTTTTAATTTCTTAAAACTTTCTTCACATTTTAAGTTCCAATCAAATTTCTTGCCTTTTTTTTGCAAGGAAGTGATCGGACTTGCTATTTTTGAAAAGCCTTCAATGAATCTCCGGTAATAACCGGTAATTCCCATAAATGACCTAACATATGTTACGTCCTTTGGAACCGGCCAATCTTCGATTGCCCGAATCTTTTCAGGATCGACTGAAATCCCTTTCTTAGTCACTACGTGACCTAAGTACTGGATTTCATCCTTAAAGAAATCACACTTACTAAACTTCGCGAAGAGCTGTTGCTCTCGCAACTCTTGTAAAACTATCTTTAGGTGTTCCTTATGTTCTTCTTTTGTTTTAGAGTAAATTAAGATGTCGTCAATAAACACAACAACAAATTTATCCAAGTATTTATGCATTATATTATTCATTAAGCACATAAAGACAGCTGGGGCATTGGTAAGCCCAAATGGCATTATGACAAACTCGTAGTGTCCATACCTTGTTCTGAAGGTTGTCTTAAAAATATCTTCGTCTTTAATTCTTACCTGATGATATCCTGACCTCAGGTCTATCTTTGAAAACACCGTGGCTCCACGTAGTTGATCAAACATATAATCTATGTGGGGCAACATATATCTGTTTTTAATAGTCATCTTGTTTAGTTGACGGTAATCTATGCATAATTGCATAGTTCCGTCTTTCTTTTTGACAAAGATGACCGGTGCTCCCCAAGGAGACACACTGGGTTGAATGTAATTCTTATCTATTAACTCTTTTAACTGTGATTTTAACTCATTAATTTCTAAAATATTCATCCGATACGGAGCCTTCGAGCTAGGTACCGCACCGGGCACTAGCTCAATAGTGAAATCTAGTTCCCTCCTAGGAGGTAATCCTGGAATTTCTTCTGGGAATACGTTAGTAAATTCATTTAAAACAGGAATATCTTCCATTTTTAACTTATCTGTTTTGGATTTACTTGCCTCATCTGTAATAGTTACAGCATAGGCTTTGCACCCTTTTCTAACTACTCTTTTAAGTTGTAAAGCAGAAATCTGCCTGATTACAGTTTTCCTAGGAATACCCTTAACCTTTATTGATTGTTCTTTACTATTTACGTAGGTAAAGGTTTTATCATAACAATTTAAAACTACCTTATGTTGCTCTAACCAATCCATGCCAATCAATAAATCATATGATCCAAGTGGTAAAACATTAAGCTTAACTGTAGTTTTAAATTAATCCATAAGCAAAGCACATTCTTTCACATAACATGTTACTTTTCTTTTTGCCCCCATGGCTAATTGAACTAACCAGGAATTATCAAATTTTTCAACAGACAAATTACATTTTTCCACTATCTGAGATGCAATGTAACTAATACTAGCTCCTAGATCGATTAAAATGGTTACAGGGGATTGATTAATCTTACCTTCCACTTCCACCATGGAAGTCTGATAGTCAACTTGGCGGTTCTCCAATGCTGCATTTATTCTGGGCATAGTCCTCGCGAGTTCTCCAATGGTCATTTCCTCCTGCATAGTGTGAATATTGCTGACTAAATTTTTCCGGTTTGGGCAGACCGAGGCATAGTGTGGGCCATTACATTCCAAGCACTTAACAGGCTCCTTTCGTTCAAAACTCTTAGTGAAATTCCCATGGTTATTTGCAGCTTCCTTGCCCTTAAAATTATTCGAATTATTGGAAGCATTGTTTCTGTTTCCCTGGAAGTTCTTATTGTTAGAATAATTTTTATTCTTATTATTCTTGAAATTCCTCTGGTGTACAAATTCCTTCTTCTTAAACTCAGGCTGATTGTGGTTTTTCTTAGCCTTCCAATTGGCTAAGCCTTCTTTCTTCTTGTTCTGTTCGAAACAGAAATTATCCTTCCTCATGGCTTCCTCCAGAGTCTTCGGGTTATCATACTCAATTCTGTCCTTGATGTGATATGGTAGACAGCTGAGAAACCGCTGCACTTTAGGTTTCTCGTCTACTAAGTAAGGTACATACCTCAACAAGCTTAAGAATTTACTGTTCAAATCCTTCATAGTCATCGAACCTAACTTCAATTCGTAAAATTCTTTAGCTCTTTCTTCATAATATTGTTCGGACAAAAACTTCTTCTTGAAGTACCTTTTAAAAGTACTCCAGTTAACTTCTTTTTCCTTGATACCCTTGACTCTCTTCAAATCTTGCCACCATATGTCTGCTTTTCTGGAGATATTATAGATTGCCATTCTTGCCTTCAACTGATTTGAATAATTGTATATGTGAAAATACTTCCTCATCCTGGATAACCAGGACTCTTCTTCTTCCCCTTTTTCGGTCTCTCCGTTAAAAGTTGGGGGATTTATCTTTTTAAAATCCCCTGAAATCTCCTCATATGGTCTGTACTTCTTCTTTATGTCATACAACTCAGCCTCACTACTGTCACTAGTAGTGTGGTAGCTTTACTATTCACCGAACCCTTCAGATGATGAACTGCTTTCAGTTTTTAACAGCTTCACCTTTTTAGACCTTCTTTGGTGACTAACCTCCTCAGATTCTGATCTTTTGCTCCTCCCTTCAGTTTCGAACTTTTCCATCAAAATTTGGTTCAACTCTTCCTGAGTCTTCAAAATTCTCTCATTGTCCTTCTTGACTGATTCCATATCAGTCTTCAAATCATTTACAGTCTGCAACAGCTCTGAAGAGTGAGTAGTCACCTCTTCTAACATAGGTTCCCTGGGAAATTTCCTTGTCTCTGTGTCTAGAGACTCCACCTGAGCATATTCTCCTAGTTTCTCCATACCTGCTTGTTAAATTTCAGAGATTTTTTTTTTTTTTTTGGGTACAAAAAATACAGAATATAGGTTAGTACATTATTTTACTATTCTACGGAAACTAGTTGGGCTTACATCAAGGCCTAGTATTTGAACCATGCTCTGATACGACATGTCAGAACCCCAAATTTTTCGAAAAATTTAAAATTTTTAAATCCAACTAATTAACAAAAACAGTCAATTAAAATGTTTAGTTAGTTGTATGTGTTATGGAATTCATATCTGAATTATTTATTAGTTATGTTTAGCGATAGAACAGTTCTTTTTAGTTTACTAACTTGTTTTCTTTTTGCGACCACAAGGTGGGGCTGTTATGCAAAAATTGGGCTTACTTAGCTTTCGACCTAATGCAGAACATTTTCATGTTCTTACAGACTATAGGTAATAAGTTCGGTTGTAGCTTGTCGAAATTCTAAAGTGTTTAAAAATACAAGTACGTCGCCAAAAAAATAAAAGTTCAGTAGGAAGATAAATGCTAAACAAATTTCAATGCTTACTGAGGTAAATTCAATAACTGTTCATCTTTCTAGTGGGAGTAACTTTATGGTTCTTAAAGATTACTGAACTATTCGATATTTATCATAGATGTCGAGTGTTAAAAGACCTCAATTAAACTCTTTACAAAAATAGAGTAGAAAAAGGCAGAGTTATAGAAATTACAGTTTACTTTCCAAGTGCACAAATACATTTACATCATAATGTATAATAATAAGGGGTTTACGTATTATTGTTTCCATTTTCAACTTTTGAAGTTTAAGGGAGTTACAACTTTATTTCAAGCTTCTCTTTGGAAAGATATACTCAAGCTAGAGCACAATGTTCTATTTACATACTCACTATTCCAAAACTAAAGTTTATCTTTAGTCAGATAGATAACTTGCTGTAATTAGGTTTTATTCTAGGCAAACATTCATCAAAATAATCGTTATTATTTCCTTTTGTATTTACTTACCAAACTTTTACTATGTAGATAAATACAACAAGACCAAAGGGATTAACATTATTAATAGGATACTTGCCATAGTTGATTCTACAACACCCTTAATATTGACAATTTATAAATTCTATAATTAAAAGGATATAGACGTTGGTTGAATACTTGTGTAAGCATTATTCTTACTTACATATGTATTATTATCTTCCTTCTACAATAAAGTTACAAAATTTATTCTTATTAAGGTTGTAATTTGTTGAAAGGAGAATAGTTATTCACCTTAATGGAGAGGTCATGAACAAGACCATAACATAATAAGTTTATGGATTTTAACTCCAAAGAAAATCTTAAAAACCTTTACTTCATTCATTTCGAGCTAGTATAAAAGTTAGGTCATGAGCTTATCACTCTTAATAAGGTATAACCTTTGATCAAATATTATATTAAGTAAATAAATAGCATGTTTTGAAGTTCTAGATTGTAGTGTCAACTACACCCACGATGAACATAAGGTTATATCTCATTTGCATTGCATGAATGATGATATACCATAATGTATTATAATGAATTGCTATAATCTTACATCTATGGTAAGCTCTATGGTATAGTTTACGTGTTAACAAATTTCTTGTTATTATGCTCCAATGATAGGTTGACTTTGGCTGGGACTATAGTATAACCTTCTAGATAGCCAAATGATTGATAAAATTGTTCCTCGTGATTTGCTCATCGATAACTATGGAAAAATACCCACTGTAAACAAATAAATTGCATGGATACGTGTCTTCATTTTGGCCAAGCATCGCAGGGTTAAAAGGACCATCTCCAACCTTAGCTCGTTAGTCTTCCCTCGCCTTCGGGCACTCGTCAATCCTCTGCGAAATAATCGGCTGCTCGGTCACCTGAATAGTGCTGCTACTGTCCTTGACTTAATCCTCCCTGGTTAGCTTTCCCAAACGCACAATACTGAAGGCCGTGCATAAGTATTTCTATTTGTCATACGTTATTTGTTCCCCTTTTAGATTCTCGTTGCCGCACCAGCTTAAATCCGAACCCTTGACTGTAACAGCCCTCACCCTTCTCCTTCAGTTTATCAATACGGGAGTGGTTCTTCCTTTTGGAGTGTCATGGCTTGAGTTTCACCGTTTACTGTGCGTTGTTTGGAAAAGAGTAACAACACGGCTTAGGGTTTTACTTTGTCAGCCGAATAACTGGGGGTTCTCTGCTGTCAGTGATTGATGGAGTGTTGTAACACTGTTTCCTTTGCAGCTGAATGATAGACTTCTTACTCGAGCTGGTCGTTGGTCGCTGCTTTGCTGGTTAATGGATTTTAAGTGCTGAGGTAAGAATATCATTCGTTTCTTGTATTGTTATTGCACATTTCCTTATTTATAAAACTGTTCTCATTTGATATATCATATTTAACAGTAAGATGTGCGATGAACTTGCAGGTATAACCTGTCTCATCCTCTCTGCTTAGTGAGTACGAGGTTACGGTGACTTGAAGGTCACGGTAAGCCCTCGACTTTTCCATGGCCGTCCCATCTTGTTCAAACCCTCATGGAATGTTAAGGGTTGGTCGTTGCGGCCTGAAATACCCTCATGGGTTTTGGTTGTTTTGGTTGTTTGCTTCGCCATTTTTCATGGTTGTTAAGACGCTCGCTTACTGCAGGGTTGTCCGGCTTCGGCTGAGAGTGTACATTTTGTCTTGTTTATAATACTATGCTTATGTAAAAGAACAGGCTTTAAAAGCCTCCCTATTTAAATTTTCAATACGACCGTGAGTAAAATTTGCTGAACTGGATTTTACAGTTATTAAATTTGTATATTCTGGATGAATAGGGTTTTTACCCTAATTTTTGACAGTAAGGAAAATAACTCAGTTTCTTTTTTTAAAATTACTGTTAAGTTGTACTGTGCTTCTGCAAATGTGAGGGTTACTAGTTATATTTTATAATATAAAGTTAATGCTCAAGAACCGATCATTCTGTCACTCTGTTATTTAATTCTTGTTCAATTATGCACTTGAATTTTTACTCTTGATATATATTTTTTTTATAAAAAAAATATCGTTAGGGTTTTATATAGTTTGTTATTGAAGAAATTGTAATAGTTTATATCCTTCAATTATAAAAGGTTTTTATGTTTTCTTTTTAACAAAGTTCTTAAGTACTGTCAGTTTATCTTGCACTGCCAGTTTACCTTGTAGCACTATAAGTATAATTAGTTCAAGGTTACAATTAAAGTCATAAGGACATTACCTTAAATTCAAATAATAATATTCCTATAATGTATGTAAATAAAAGTATATTATTATTATTGTAATAAGGATGTTATCTTTCTTAAGAGTACTAATGTTGCTATGGTGTATATTCTTAATTTATTTTATAAGCACACAGAAAGATAGTATTCTGTTGTCTATTTCCTGTATTACCTATGCTAATACTTTATAAAGTTCTTTTAATATCTAGTTTGTCTTATTAGTTATACTATTGATATATATACAAAAGAAACAAATTAACTCTATCTAGAGTCTATCTCATAAACATATATAGTAACATTCATTTACACTTAAAGAAAGATAGATTAATAGCTTTGGAAATTATTCGAGCTTAGTCTAAATAAAAAGGAAGAAAATAATGAAATGATTACATTACTAATCATACATAAAATCTAGACCAGCTTGGTTTGATAGCAGAATTTAATCATTATTTAACTACTCCTACTTTCAGTTTTGTTATTAGACATATAAAAGTTAAATTATTGTAATTTGGAAGAAAGAAACTGTAAGGTTAAACAACAGACAAATCTAGTCTAACCCTACTCTTGTGAGATTATTATATTCTTCTATTTGCTCTTTTAAAAATAATAGAATTACTGAAAGTAAAATACTGTACAAGGAAATAGTTTTATCTATGAACACATGCTACTGTCAGTAAAAAAAAATCTCTTCTGATAATAGATAAAGAAACAATCTACCATTCTACAATCTCATCATACCATCTTTATTATAATTTACCCCTTTGCTAGAGTACGGTCTGGTAAACCCAGATGAGGAAAAACACAGTGGGTTCTTATTTTTCATCAAAAGATTCTATTACTGATAAACTAAAAACATTTACATCACTAAACCATTGAAATCTTTATTTCATAACTACAAACATAACATTCAACCATTCACAGTTATTAAAACAAAGACAGTTAGGTGACAGAACCTGTTTAAACTTGGACAACAACAGCAATGGGAGGCCGTTCCTCCCTACCAATTCCTGGAGAGCGCTCAAACAACGACTCCTTAGGACCTCCGAGCTTGCTCTGGTATCCCTGGCTGGAACTAGGTGCAGCAATAGTTAAATACCAGTCTTCAAACTCAGTATCAATCCTGAACTTATCACTAAGTTCTCCCAGCTAACAAGCTGTAATAGACCAAGTTATTGCAGCATTCCTCTTAGAACAACTTCCTTACTGTTTTTCCCTTCTTCCCCAATGAATTTCCTGAATAGCATTCCACCTGAATGATTCTTCTCTGGAAAATATCTGAGCCACCTCAGCCCTATTCATTGGGTACTTTTAAAAGATTTCCTAGGTCTTTTTGGGTTAGTTGTCATTTATTGAGCCACCTGCTCTGATCCCTCTTTCTTGGGGGATCATGACCCCTCTTTCTTGGGGGGTCATGACCCCAAATATAGGGAGGTTGCCACTATTGGATATGGTGGGAAAACCCAGGTTTACTGTAATGTACCAACAACACCCCTAGCTCACTGGCCCTTTCGGCGAAAGACCATGGAGAGGCCTGAAGTCTCACCCGAATCGATTCTAATGGGTTGGCCAAAGACTCAAGTGTCTTCGACTAGGTTCTGTAGCATCCTGGGGTCTCACAGCTCTTCTTAGCCAGCGAGATCTCTCTCCACGATGCGCAGTCTCTCTTCCTCACGGGTTCTGATAGGGGAAGGACTCCTATCGCATCGCAGCGACTCTGGCGATGTGCAACTCTCTCTTCCTCCTAACTAACGATCTGCGCTATCTCACACCGCTGCTCCTCTGACTGTGCGATATCGCCTACTGTCAACGCGATATCTACTATAGAACGATGCACTGCGACCCTCAGGGGCCAAAGGCTATCGCACTGGGTGGAATGACTTGGCTAACTTTCAACAAGTCAGTAAACACTTTGACGTGAACTTCCACAGTTCATCACACTCTACCTCAACTATACTTACTGTTCGAATAAGTATACTGAAAACACGTTAACAAAATGACTTATTATTGTGTGAAACTTGTACTGATAAACTCATATGCAGATGCTTGATACATGTAAATCCACCTTTAACCTTCAATAATGCTGTAACTGAATGAGGACATACAGAAATTTACTAACTGATATACAACATTCATGTAACAGATAATAGATATCGACTAAGTAAAGCACAATCACATGAAGTAATCACATAACACACTGGTTTTACATGGTTCACTTCCAGGGTAGAAGCTACATCCACATAACTGTGTTTATTATATCTTGAGAGAGTACACAGTTCTGCTGTAACCTGTTGTGCAGCTAGAGATCTTCTGGGTAACTTCGCACTACTGCCGGGAGCCCTTCTCTCCTATATCTCTTCTCTTTCTCTATATTGCCTTCTTACACTATTCTCTCTCTCTCTCTCTGTCAATCCCTGTGTATTGTTACATACATGCTTCTATGAGCTAGCTGCTGGTTACAGTAAGATACTACAGACTGAATACAGAACCAGAGCTCGACTCTATTACAATACAAAATACTGTGAGCTAACAGACTAACTAGCTATCTGAATAGCTACAGGTTATCTGAATAGCTAACCTTTTACAATACAAAATACATCCCTTTATAGGCGGCCCAAAGGTCTTGCCATTAAAACACTGTGGGCCTGTCCCAACAATAACCCAAAACCCTAACTAGTGACAGTCGACATATGTGTACTTGGAGTAGCTGCTTTCCGTCACACCACTGCTCTCTGCAGTCTTCCATGCTTCCCGACGTTGACCATGGGAACTGGGCACCACTTCCCTTCTCTATCCGTCGTCTTCAATACCTAGGCCTCGTTGCCCTTTTTCCTTTATGAGGGTAGCTGAGCCCTCCTGTCTTCTGCCGTTGCCTTGAATGCAGTGGGTGAGCTCTGTCTTCTCGGCCGCTGCCTTGACTGCAGTGGGTGAGCTCTCTCTTCTCGGCCGCTTAAGTACTGTCTTCTTCTTTGACTTCTCTACCCTGATAGTCACAGTTTCTAGCTCTGATCTGCAGCTAGAAACATGCTACGGCGTCGTATTTTTACCTTATCTCTTATATTTTCGCCAAAACTGTCTATCCACCAAAATGGCAGTTTCTCATGTAGCTGCGGGACCCTACTCCAACAACCACCTGCAACCTAGGAAGTGTTTGAGGATGCTGCCACTTGTCTTTTGCCATCCACCTAGTTCCTTCCACCAGTTTGACCAGTAACCTCTTATTAACAACTCTCCCATGTTGTTGTCTCCACATTTTATTTATTAATAATAAAATATTTAGAATTACATTCCACTTCTTTTGACTCTGCTAAGTCATCAGTTCCTACTTAGCATTAAATTTAACATAATGTCTTAGGAAATCAAATTAAAGTAATTAACATTATTTTACAAAATTGGGGTATGTGACACATAGGTTGTTGGTATTGGATGCCAGGTGAGGAGACTCATCATGAACCTGTGAGCACTAGTTATGGTAGTTATGATATGTCTGGTATTCCTACACATGATTTGGTACCGTATATCGAGTCGGAGTTTGAACCTAACACTATGCCTGGGGGCATTCCTCGTCACTTCCATGTGGAAAGATTTGGGAACTCAAGTCACATTGCACCCTCCATCCTGGTGGTGGAGGTCACATCACATGTTCATCCTAGACCTAGTGCTAGTAGTTCTATTCGGATACTAGAGCCAAGACAAGTGATTGTAGGGAACACCACTTACATAATCTCACATGTCCCTTTGTCCTCTATTCCTAGTTCTTCGAATGTTATTCCTCCCCCAAATTCATGTGGTCCTTCGGGCCGAAATGTTGCTACAAGTCATGTGTGTACTACTGCTACTCGTGTAGTTGTGTGTCAAAGTCAAGTACCTCCTGTTGTGTCGGGAGGTCGTATTCCTACTTCTAGAGGTCATATTCTTACTTCCAGAATGTCTATTCCTACTTATGGAGTTTCTCATGGGACATCTCATGGAACTTCTTATGGACCATATTATGGACCGCAGTATGCACAAAGTTATTCACCTTATGGGTATGGGTATCAACAACCCGCTTACTCCGTAAATTATGTCTTTGTAGCCCCAAATAGTCAAGGTACACCACATTATGGTGCTTCCATGACACTCTGCACAGGTCAAACGAGAGGAGGATACTATGGCCATGGCCATGGTGGTTACAATAATCAGTCCTATGTGAACCAAAATTATTAGGGAGCGCCTCATAGACCTGCTCAACCTAGGCTCCCTTTCCTCGCAATGTTAAATCTGCCTGACTTGTTGAGACTAACAAACAATCCAGTATCTTATGACCCAGCTTGGATGGCTGTCCCTATGAAGCTTCACTCGAAAATTCCCAAGTTCAAAGGAAAACCAGGAGAACATCCTTACATGAAGATTCAATCTGTTTAAGGCTATTTCAACACACCCTCATCGGTCCTACCGCGAAATGGTACATAGAGCTACCTAGGGGGGCATTCACTATGTTCGATGACCTAGCTATGACTTTTCTCAACCACTTCCAGTTACCAGTGCTTTACGATGTTGGTATAGAACTCTTGTCAACATTTCAGCAAGATAAAGCCATGCATATCTCGGACCATATCCAAGAGTGAGCTAGATGAAAGAGATTGATTAAAGCCTTCATACCGCCGGAGTTTCTCCTCGAGTGGTTCCTTAAGTCATTACTACCTTATATAGAAAAAGATGTTTCTACATCCGGAGTTCAGAACGAGGAACAAGCCATTTTTAGGGAACATAAATTGGATTTGATTTATGCTCAATCCGGTTTGTTATATGAGATCATTCCTAATGCTCCGCATTCTAGTTTCAACCCTAAGGGAAAACATGGACCACATGTCGATGGCATTGTTGGTTGTATGAGTACCAAACCTGCGGATTCGGTTGTGAAACAGGTCAGTCAATTATCTATCAACCAATCTTCTTCAGGACAAGCCACGGCTTCGTCTCAACCCACCCAAATGATGAGTGTGCTTTTGGTACAATCATCGGACCAGAAGGGTAACCAGCAACCTGGAAGGAATAAGAAGAAGGGTAAAAACAATCGTAAGGGTGGGAATAAGAATGGAAATGCCAATTCTAATGACAAGAACACTCGAAATGCTGGGGGGGACAAGAAGCCTAAATGTAAGGTTAAGTTTCCTTGAAAGTTATGTAAGGAGGACCACCTCACTCACTTGTGCCCTCGGATAGAAGAAGCCTCGAGGTTCATAGAGCAGGGCCCAGTTGTGCTGACTAACCCTTTACCTCATAATCAAAATATGAACTCGAGGACCCATGATCAGCCTGGTGGGGATCAAGATCTAGTGGAAGCTTGTAGTGATCATGGTTGCATCAACATGGTGCGTGCTACTAAGGTTATGACTCATGTGAAGGACTATGGTTCGTCACAACCAGACCTTGGAAAGGAACCTGCTCCACGCGAGGGTCCTTTGCGTATTGAAAAACCTGTGGATAAACCTGAAGTTGCTCCTCGCATTCCTAAGAGATTCCTTAAGTGTTCAGGGCACAATCCTAATGCCTGAGCCACCCAGAACTATTCTGTTGTCGAGGATTTGGGCCACACTCGTGCGATGTCTGCACTCAAAGTAATTCAGAGTTGTCCTTCGCAAAGGAAAGATTTTCTTTCTGCTCTTGGTGTTAACGATGATAATTCTTCCTACATCATCAAATTTGAAACCGTGGGACTACAGCCTTGCTTGCCTTACTATGTGTCTCTCATGATTTATGTAGAATGTCTTAACAAGACCGTCAAACGCACTGTGATTGACGAAGGCGCTGATGCTTCCGTGGTGTCTTTGGCATGTTGGAAGGGTTTGGGTTCCCCTAAGTTGTCTAAATCTGCTACCATGTTTACTGCATTTTATGGTAGATCGTTTCAGCCGCACAACATTCTTCCTTCTCTTAAGGTCCGTTTGGGAGGGAATATTGTCATGATCGAGGTCGAGGTGGTTGATGCGCCCCTTGACTACAATCTATTATTGGGTAGGAATTGGATGTATAGTATGCAAGCCGTAGCTTATTCTCTATTTCAAGTTGTATGCTTTCCATTTAATGGGAAGATAGTTACGATTGATCAAATGTCATTCAAGAATCCGTGTGTTACCGCATCTTTGGGAGCTTATGTCTCGATTGTCGGCGCACTCTCAGCCGGCAACTAGGAGTGTGGGTGTGGGCATGTACCCATCCCTTATGGGATCATTTAGTTTTCCTGTACATGTTCTCATGATCGGGTCTACTTCCAGTGAGGCTTTGTCGTCATTGCGTTCGGTGTCTTTTCGCACCACTCATATGGAAGATCCTTGGATACTTCTTACACCAAGTCCTTCGCGTGAGCCCATTGGAACGGACGTGTCGTTTCCTGCAAATATGATAGAATATCAAGCTAATCTCGGATGTGTTACAGAGCCTAGTCCTTCCTCTTTGCAGTTGGAGGAGGAGGACCCATATGTACTGCCTGCATAAGCAGTTCAGTCTTCTCACACACATGACTGCCTTGATATTGTTTTTCCTTTAGATGAGGCTATTATTGAGGCTATATTATTGAGGCTATGTCTGGGGTTGAGCCACCTTGGGAAGAGTTGCATCATAGGTCTTATTTTCTTCCCGAGCTTGACCATTTGGAGTGTGAAGACTTTAGGGAGATTATTAGTGAGAGAATTGGTAGTCCTATGGTTCCGTTAAGCTCTCCTGGTCCGATCGCTGATGGAAACATGGCGAATATATCTCCTACCATCCCTATCAATCTCTTGCGATCCTGGCAAGATTGAGAATGTTTGTATTGGGGCAGAATGTTCCCATGCTGAGATTCAAGAGTATACCGAGATGTTCAAATAATTTCATGATGTATTTGCTTGGTCATTC
Source organism: Pseudotsuga menziesii (assembly GCA_001517045.1). Lineage (NCBI taxonomy): Eukaryota > Viridiplantae > Streptophyta > Pinopsida > Pinales > Pinaceae > Pseudotsuga > Pseudotsuga menziesii. The sequence goes on from LPNX010541449.1 coordinate 59,644, forward strand.
GAAGAAATGCCAGGTATCGACCTTCGCATTGTTGAGCATGAAATTAAAATTTATCCCAATGCTAAGCCTATTCGACAATGCTTTGCGTGCGGTGAATCCTAGAAAAGCACTCGTGATTAAGGCTAAGATAGAAAAACTGTTGAATGTTGGTTTTATCTATCCTGTTCCCTTAACGGAGTGGGTTTCAAACCCCATTCTGGTTGATAATAAGCAAGGAATGATCCACATATGCACTTATTTTCGTGACTTGAATCGTGCATGTCCTAAAGATAATTTTTCCACACCATTTATCGATCAGATTTTGGATGAGTGTGCAGGAAGCAAGGTATTTTCCTTGATGGATAGCTTTTTTGGATACAATCATATACATATCAAACCTGAGGACCAACATAAGACTGCCTTTATTTTTCCTTGGGGTACCTTTGCATATCAGAAGATGCCCTTCGGCCTTTAAAATGTCAGAGCCACTTTTCAGTAGGCTATGACCTTGATCTTCCATGATCTCAAATCGATTATTGAAGTCTTTTTGGATGACCTTGCTGCTCATTCTCATCAGAGGATGTGTCATTCCTACAATTTGAGATTAGTGTTCGAAAGGTGCCACCATTATTTGGTCAGATTAAATCCTCACAAGTGCATCTTTTTTGTGAAGTCTGGTCACTTATTAGGGTTCATTGTCTCCAAAGAGGGTATAAGAGTCGAGCCTTTGAAGGTTGAGGTAATACTTCAATTGTCTCCCTCGAGAAACATTAGACATCTTCAATGTTGGCAAGGCATGGCAAACTTATTACGGAGATTTGATGAATTTTTCCAATTTGACTAGAGGCTTTATGCATCTTTTGAAAAAGGACACTACCTTTTGCTAGGATGAGTGAGCCCAGGAGTCCTTTGATGCGCTTAAGAGATCCTTAGCATCGGCCCCAGTGATTAGTGCACCCGACTATAGCCGTGACTTTAAACTTTATGTGGCCATGTCCATGGAGACGATTGGTATGGTTTTGGTTCAAGAGGATGAGCAGCTCCAAGTGAATGTCATATATTATCTGAGCCGAAACCTTATATATGTGGAGATCCGTTATTCCCATGTGGAGAAGCTTTCCTTAGCTACTGTTCATGCTGTTCAAAGATTGAGACACTATATTCTCCTTCGCTAGACCTTGGTGGTTTCCCATGTCAATCCATTTTAGTTCGTCCTCACTAGAAGGATGATAAGGGGAAAGTATAATAAGTGGATTATCATCTTACAAGAATTCGATCTCAAGTTTGTTTTGGAAAAATCGAAGAAATCGTTGATTTTTGTGGAGCTTATATATGATTTCCTGAGCAAGGAGGAGGAGGAAGCTTGTGAAGATACATTTGTCGATGAGCACATATTCTTAATCTCAACTTTGGATCCATGGTATAAAGATATTATCATATATTTACAAACATTGAAGGTCCCTACTGACCTTTCACGAGATGAACGACGATGATTACGTCACGTATCCAAGAGTTACCTTGTAGTGGATAACACATTGTACCGCTGTGGGGTAGATTCCATTTTATGTCGTTGTTTAAATCATGAGGAGGTTGAGCTTGTGCTGAATGATTTCCAAGGAGGGGTGTGTGGTGGTCATTTATCTGGGCTTTCTACAGCCCAAAAAATCTTGAGAGTAGGTTATTTCTGGCCATTAATCTTTAAAGATTGTGTCAATGCGGTTAAGAAGTGCCACCCTTTCTAGGTGTTTGCACGTAATATGTTCTCGCATCCTACTCTGTTACATCCAATTATCACCGCCGGTCCCTTCACTAAGTGGGGGGCTCGATTTCATGGATTGCAACCTAGCTTCAGCTGGGGGGCATCATCATATTATCGTGGCTGTTGATTACTTCATGAAATGGGTTGAGGCTATGCCCACAATTAAATCTGATGGTGAGACAACCACTCACTTCATATTCAACCAGATTATTACTCGGTTTGGTATTCCGAAAGAGCTTATCACTAACCATGGTAGGCACTTTTAGAATCGGATGATGGAAGAGTTGGCCTTGAAGTTAGGGTATAAGAAGGAGCATTCTTCTTCTTATTACCCTCAAGCGAATGGATAGGTTGAAGCAGTGAACAAATACCTCAAGTCCATTCTCCAACAAACCATTGCACAAAGCAAGAAAAATTGGCATATCATGTTATATCCTGCTTTGTGGGCTTATAGGACCGCGATTAAGACTACCACTGGTTTTTCTCCATATCATCTTGTACATGGAGTGGAGTCTGTATTTTCGATTGAGTGCTATATCCCTTCTTTGAAGCTAGCCATAGAGATCTTACCAGATACTTCCTCATTGGAGGAACGTTTGGTCCATTTAGAGCGGCTTGATGAGTAGCGTCGAGATGCTTTAGTGGCTCTAGAGGTGAATAAGCGTCGTGTTAAGGTCCAGTACAATAAATCTATCCATCCAAGGAAGTTTAGTGAGGGAGATTTGGTCCTTTTGTGGGATCAAGCTAAAGAACCCTTGGGGGCAGGAAAATTCAACCCCATGTGGCATGGTCCTTACGTGGTTAAACGTATGTTAGAGAAGGGAGCTTATGATCTAGTAGATTATGAAGGGACGGCCTTGGCGGAGCCTAGAAATGGGCTCTATCTTAAAAATTACTATGCATAATTTTCAGCTAGGGCTGACTATTGTATATTATTGTACAACATTTTGCATAGTTAGGTTTTTCTTATGGTGATCAAGTTTGTTGATTAGCTTCTGTTTCTTATGGAAGATATCAATGGAATCTTTCATTTATATAGGATTTGCAGATGGTGCAAGCTGTCACACTCAACACTCAGCCTCTACTGCTTGGGTGTTTTATACTCCTATGGGTCAGGTATTGTCTTCAGGAGGTGTATGTTTACGGCCTTCTTCAAACAATGTTGCTGAATATAGTGCCGTTATTGAGCTTCTACGGGATTCCATTTCACATGGTGTTCTATATCTTGAGGTACATCTTGATTCGGAGTTAGTAGTGTCACAGCTTAATGGCTTGTATCATGTTAGAGATCCAACATTATTACGAATATTCTTCTCTGTGAGATTGTTAGAACGACAATTTGACAACATAACATACATACATGTTCCAAGAATTTATAATCAAGTTGCTGACTCATATGCTAACTATGTGTTAGATTAGCATTTGTTTCATAGACAGTAAGCTCATCACAAACATACATTTTTACACATGTAAATAAATAAACTTATCATCATAAAAAAATTTCATTAAACATCCAAAATGTGATTATACATAGTGTCATAATACAAAAAAGGGGCTTCCAAGCCACCAAAATATAAATACATGGTAGTACAAAATGTATCACTCCCAGGTATCTAATCCTGGGGAGGAGGAGGAGGGTTCTGATTGTGGAATGTCACCACTGATCTAGCTAGTCATCTAAACAACCACACCCATGCTCATGGCACACCCAGCACCTGACGTTGCATGGCCTCAGGCAGGTCCTCGACCTGCGCCATGGGTACCCTATGTGTCAGCCGCACGAAGTTGGTATGAATGCTTTGGAGCATCCACTCCGCATCCACACCCATAATATCATCTCCTCTTCCCCTCCATCTATGACAAGGGAATCCTTCAGGCCGCCATGGTCCTACATCTGCATACATATGATAGGATGTCACTATGTGTTGTCACACAAAAACATGTCTTTTTGATTCCATATATCAAAAAACACAAAAAATTAAATAACTCAAAAATATTAAAAAGAGGGTTGGATTTGTTACCAATGTCACGGTATGCCGATCTTGGTGGTAATGGCATGTTGGGGTCTCCCTGAAAATCTATCCCCGCATAGGGGTAATCATCGATGGCAACTATTTGTCGTCGCCACCATGGAAAGAAATCAGCTGGATAGGGGTTGGACACACTACCTCCACCCAGTATGCACATTGCATTTGCCCAACGTCGTTGGGCCAGATCTCGAACCCCGTGAAGAGGAACGTCAAATCTAGGGCTCAATCCCGGAACACGCTCAAAGAAAAACATGCTCAGTATGCTACTGAAATTGGAGTTTCATACTCTACCCATCTTGCACTCACTGAGCTGGTGTTTCATGTTTCCCAGTAGTGTAGTTCTCCAATCGTACACCGTGGGTATCATGCACTCCACCACATAGAACATTAGAGGCCATGAGGCTTGGTGGAGTGAGGCTATCCCTGCTATCCTACCCAGTGTCAATAGTATGGCCTTTAGGCCTAACACCTGTATGGAGTTAGTTGGGATCTAACACCCGACCTTCTCTGTGTCCGGCTAACAATACACGACTATGTACTCATTTATGGTGAGGCCACCTCCGAGCCCACGGGATCATAGGTTCACCACTTCCCCTCGTCAGGAAAGTCCAGTAATAAAGTATATGTCCTCCACTTCTATGGTGAGGGACATCCCATCGATCTGGAAAGACTCCGAGTCAGGATCCTAGTAGACTACTAGCATCTGCAGTAGTCTTGGTTTGGCTCTTAAGCCACCGAGACACCAAAACTTGTAGAGCCCGCATGCATGAAGATCCTGTTGTGCCATTAGATCACCACATACTGCTTCTTCTACATCCCCGTGCTCACATTCTCTCCATTCTAGAACCATCCTACACATTTAAATTAATTTAGGGTCATTAAAAGTCTTTAAAAAACTTGACCGCATCCTCATACATGACTGTTTGCTAAACAACTGCGTATGTATGCGACTTTGAGGGATTTTTTTGCATATATCCAACCCTATACGCAGAAAAATCCTTGATTTTTGCACAGGCCGAGGCACACACTTTAGGATGGCCTAGAAATCAAAATTGACCATGGAAAATTGAAAATTTTACATGAAAATGAAAGAGCGGGGCATGGGAAATTACCTGGAAAAAATGGTGTCGGATTCCGTCGGCTGGATATCCTGGAATTCATGTTTGAAGTTCTGAGCTCAATTGGGTAAAAATTTCAAATGTTATATAATGTTTTGAATTTTTTACTATTTATAAAAAAATTTCAAGTTTTTGAAAATTTTTACCCCCTTTTCTATAGTTTTGGACCGTTTTTTACTAATATATGATGTAGGAGACCATTTTGAACGCCGTTTCGACCATTGTTTTGACCCGTTCATGTTGATTTCAGGTATCATGTCTAAACTAGCATATAGGTTAGGTTTCACCACCATTTGCATTTTGCATGACCTTATGACCATTTCATCATAACCGTAGGTATGAACCCATTCTATCTTGTCACGGAACCTTCTTGCTATTTTTGAAGTGGCATGATTTGAATGGTAGATTTACATGGGTACCCTAGTTAGCGCCTTATTTGCATTTGGTGCCCATGCCGACAGTTTTGTCCTTTAGGGTGTGGGAGTCCGTTGTATAGTATTGCCATGACATTTCGCAAGAGCCTCATTCTCCTCTTGATATTTTGTTGGCCTATTCCCCTGGACTCCCTAATGTCAAGTTGTAATTGCATTATCATGAGCTTTTCCTACCTTATTGAGCCTTATGTCGGCTTCCCTGACTTTGAGTATTAGCCACATAGCCCGAGCTTGTCTCATGTCTAGCCACACAGAGCCATTTTGTATATCCTTTGTAGCTTGATTCCCTATTCTTACCAGGAGGGGACTTTCCCCCGAGTGTCGCTATCCTACACGTGTGTCCTTGCATTGAGCATAGGTATGTTCCACTGCTTGGAACTAGTTTGTTTTCCCATTTGACACTCCTCTCCTCCTTGTCTGTAACTTTAAAGCAATTTTATTCTTTTTCAAGATTTTCAAATATTTGAAAAAGTCCAAAAAAAATTAAAAAACCAAAAAGCTGGACAAGGAAAGATGTTATCTTTGGAAGCAGTCGAGTCGTGTCGCCTTCGAACAGAGCACTATATATCACATCCATTGGTTGGGTTAATAGTTTGACTTTAGGACATTAGAGGAAATTTCAACTCAAAATGGGCCTTTTAACTTTTATTCAAATTCCATTTCATCATGTGTTAGCCAATGAAATTGCTTTAAATTTGAAATACNACGCATCCAACCAGCTCTCCCGATCGAAATTTGAGTAAAAACACGGGGAGATATGTCAAAAATACAAACAAAAAAATAGTTTTTTTCTTTTCTTCCTCCAA
>LPNX010541449.1:65826-153794 GCA_001517045.1 Pseudotsuga menziesii
ATTAAATTCCGCATCCAACAAGTACCCACTCAGCATACTTTTGACAGACCCCGCTACCCCCCAAAAAAGAAATACCTGAAAAAACAGAATGATGATTAAATTCCGCATCCNGCTGTACTCATTTATATGAGTTTATCTCCACCGACTGGTTAAGCTTCCAGTCCCTATGGAGCCTCTGTCGATGCCTCCTGTGTCGCAGAGATGTCCCAGTTTTGCATATCAAGTCTATGATGCCTACATTCAGTCACCATTCACCTTTATGCTCTTGTTTGAAGGAAGTTGAAACCTAAGTTGGCCATTCCTCGGTTATCTTGACTTTGCATGTCGGCCATTCTTGGTATAGTTACTGGTTCATGCACCTTATGATCGAGTCCTTCCACATTATATAGATTTGATAAGTACCTCATGTTGGATGATGAGGGATGCCTTAATGCCCTCCTTCCAATGGATTTCATCCCATCGACTTCAGATCATTTATTCTGGGATAGGAATCTAGAGTCATTTTTGAGTGCCTTGAGACTTGCAGTCATCAGTGGCAGGTTCTCTCGCTATCGACAATTTTTTGGGAATACATCAATGTCCCCTGATTGATGGATTCTCTCAAGTGTTTGATCTCAACACATTTATTCACACTTGTTAGTTTGCACTCTAGTACCTTGACTCCCATTTTCATTATCGGTGGGTGATCTCGTGTCTATTAACGATATACATCAATGACTGGTAATCAAACGATGGACTACTATGTTCGACCTCGACACCTCTATTCAGATAGTAGGACATGTACTCATAGCGGATTGTGTAGAAGACCTTCAAGACTAGTGGCATCTCTTATATGCTACCTCCTTGATCGTGCCAGTGTTCATGAGATTTCAGCTCTCGTGACTTGATTCCAGTATATGTCATACATTTCCAGCCATTATGGAGATCTTGATCCATTATATATCTTCAGTCTTTATGGAGATCATGATCCTTTGTATATATTCATTTTGGAGATTCTGATCTATTTATATTGTATGTGGCGATGACCACATATGTCATATTGTATCATACCTATTCATGGTTGTAATCTTATATAGCCATGACTGCTATATGTATTTCTAGTTATGTGCAGAGTTGTATCATTGTATAGTGCTGATTGGATTGCTGGTTCTTCCACTGGGTTCTTCATCACTTCACTTCTAGGATGGACTTATAATGTATTTCAACCATCTTATGACCCCTCTGACCTCACACATTAGGGGGCATCTGTTATAGCTAATTTTACCACACATGGTGAATCACATTTTTATGGCCTTCCCTGTCCCTCTACAGACTCCTTAGACCCCATGGACCATTTTTTTTCCTTTGATGTTTCCAAGATCATCCATAAAAACATGTAAAATTTGCTATACGTGACTTTTAAACCCTTTCTCACGTATATACGTGGGTTTGACCCCTAAAACCACGTACATCGGGATGTGTACAAAAGGCCAAATTTGTTTGGAGTTTTCCTTGATGTGGATCTAAATCACTTGTCTCCTAGCCTTCCCTATGCCTTGAGATCACGGGTTCGACCTTTCATTACCCCATTGAAGAGCTATATAAGGAACCCTTTGGATACATTGAAGGCATGAGGAATTGAGAGAAAGAGAACTATAGTCCATTGTTGCCGAAGCTTATACTTGAGTCTGCATCCCTTTGTCCCTTGGAGCACTTTTGTGTTCTTCCCAAGCTTTCCCTTCTCTTGTGAGCTTGCTATCGAGAGATGGAGGATTGAAGGGGTGGAGACCCAAGTGGGGGACTCAATTTCTCTGATTCGCAGATGTGTCGACCGAGGTTGTATTCATTGTAATATCTGATTTTATATTAATAGAAAGATCTTTTCCTGTCCAATAATGTGTATTTGAATGAATATTTGATCCATGGATGATTTCAAATGCTTATATGTTATTGATTATATATGCTAAAGTAGATCTAACACGATTATATATAGCATGCTTGTCTTGTTTATTGAATGTTGAGGAATCAATTTATCAATTCAAGATGGAGTTGGAAAGCTCAATGGGGATCTACATCAACCGTCTGGAATAAGGTACAAATCGAGATCCTTTAGTGTTAGATATTTGGTTTCTCTTGCATATAGGAAAGGATTGATTTCTGGAGTCAAGCTATCTTTTGTGGCACCCCAAGCCATAGGAATTTCTCTTTGTAACACCCAAATAGCCCAAGTGTTGCAACCTTCACTCTGATACCAGTATGTAACATCCTTGATGATATTGGTGGCCTTTTGAGGGTGGAAGGAGACCTCTTGGAATGACCAAACCAACATTTTATTCCTTTGATATCTTCTAATACACTTTGCTTTGACCAAATTAATCACCAGAGCGACCTTAATATCACTTATTCGGGTCCTTAATCAACTTTATAATCGATCCAAACTGCTTAATTTGGCCTAATGGCCAAATATGACAACCTTGATGCAATCCCGATGAATTAACTATTGATATACAATGATCATTAATCAACTCAATATTTTAATCAAGATTTCTTGACCTTTTTGGGTTGATCTTGACTTTTCTCTTTCGACTTCGATGGTTTCGACATTCGTACAGTCGATGCAATACCCCCAGTTTTGACCCCGGATGCATTAAAAGGTACATGATGTATATATTGTAATTAATCATGGTGTGGAGCTAAAGGCAAAATCCCCACCATCGATTTGGTCGTGTTATGTTTCGACAATTGGGATCGTTGTCGATGGTATATCGTGCTATCCGACACACAATGATTTTGGCATCATGTAAACATGCACATTAATTAAAATAAACCTATAGCCAGCTACGACGGTGCAACGTTGAATGAAAAGGGCATGATTCCTAAGGTTAAGGGTGGGGGCGGGGGGTTGTCCAACCCGTCGGGGTCATTGGGAGTTTTCCATGTGTCAACCACCCATTTAAACCTCTGCTATTTGTTTAGTTGGGAGCAGATATGGCTGGGGAGTGGTGGGTGGCAAGATTGCTAGTATTTTCCCCACGTACACTCCACCAACGAGCTTGCTCTTCCTCGCATGGGGATAAGGGAACTGTCACCACTGTCCCACTCTTCCACCCATGTTTTTGGGGGTTTTTCTCAGTCTCACACAAGGATATCGGTTACTCTCCTCCCACCATGAGTCATTCTGGTTATCCTCATGCAGAGGGAGATTTTTGTGGCTCTCACGCCGTTGAGTTCTTTGTCGTGGTTTTATTTTGTCTTGACCATCTCATGCAGGTAGGGGTCTCCTCTCTTCTCCTTCTCACGCACAGGAAATCGACATTGGTCTTCCTCATGCAGGGAGCTGGGGAAAGGGGGTTTTGGTCTCACGAATTTCCTATGCAGAAGCCATTCAAGTTCAGGGGCTGAGTGTATGTATGTTACCCTCATGGCTTGTGGTTGGCATATCTGTTCTCCCTTGTCCAGGATTGAGAATTGGACTTCTCTTCCATTTAGGACTATGTAATGTTGTTTCTGCCACTTCATTGTTGAGCTTGGGATGTGGTTTTTCCCCTAATTTGGCAGTTGTTGCGGTTTCCCTCCATTTTTTGTGGCTTGTTGTAGTTTTCCCCCACGTTGTTTGTTGCTGTGAATGCAATCATATTTTGGTTGCCACTGAGTTGTTTTGGCCACGCTAGGGCCAAGAACAACTCTGAAACATCTTGTTTGACCTGAGCTGTGTTCACCTTTTCATTTGGGTTGTTACCCTATCATCTTTGTTTTCTTCACAGAGCTATGAACTGATTGTTTTACTACGCTGTGTAGTAAGTGGTATTTGGACTATTGAGAATAGGATTAGAGGCTGGGTATGCTTGAGAAAAATGGTGTTTGGAGCCACGCAGACAGAGTTAGACTGTTGGCTTTCTTCTCCACAACCCTTGAAGAGTATTGGAAAGGGATGTCAGGGCCTGAGGGACTGTGAAGCAAAGAAAGGACTGATTCCTGGTGTCAAGTGTGTGGATGTCTTAAAACTCAGGTTAAATTTGGTGTAGGCATCCTTAGCTCTCCATTGAGGCCACCAGCTTAGCATTTAGCCTTTCCTAGCTCATTGACGACCTAATAAATGCTATTGTATGGGCTTGGCTGATTTATGTACCTTGGCTATGTGTAAGCCTGCTTTGACCCTTATTCCTTGAGGAATCATGCCCAGCTCGGGGGTGGCAGTGTTGTTGAGAGACTGATGAGCATGCTGGCCTATAGTTGGGTGGAACATTGCAACGACATAGCTAGTTGCAGGACAAATCCTATTTAAGATAAGTATTCTTGACTAATTTGTCTCTACATTTATATTACTGATTAATGAATATAATGAACATGTGGCATGCTTGATTGAATGTATGTTTGCTTCCGCTATGTATATAGGATTATGCATCTTAGTATGTTTTATGTTTTAAGAATTTTATTTGAGCATTATATGCATGTTCATGTTCATGGGGCTATTTTGCCTGTATGTTTGGTGATAGTAGCGTCCTATTCGTCAATTTGAGGGTCAGGGACGTGACAGTAAGGTATCATAGCTAAAGGTTATAGCATGGGCCTGAACGAGTCATGAAGATGCAATGATAGAGCTTATGTTGCAGCATTTGGGCCTCAGAGGGCCAGGATAAATAGTTAATAGAGGCAGGTTGCTTACTGCCCAACAAAAACCAGGAAAAATGGGTGAAGACAAGAAAATTTCACAAAAAATTATGAGTGCCAGAATGTCGACCCATCGAAAAACTTAGTGACAAGTTCTTCCGATGCAGTAGAGCACTTAGTGGGAAGGCCACCTAACAAATAGTTGATCCGATGGCCAATGCAGCGGGAGACAGAGGAGGAAAATTCAGAAAATCTCCTAAGTGTTTTGGCCATTGGCACATAGAAACACTTAGAAATATGGATCACCGATGCTTAGCTGGTTGAGCGCCGCCGTTGCGGATTGCTAGACCACTATCCTTTCGACGGATAGATCCTCCGACCACCAATGGCACAGAATTTTCAAAATTTTTCTTAGTGTTGACTTCGTCGGCCATCGGAGCATGTTAGCTGTGCAAATCGCCAATGAAAATCAGAAAGAATTAGATGGTCTTGCACCACCGTTGTGGATAGCTAGAGGACTATCCTTCCGATGGATAGAGCCTGCGACCACCGATGCCGTAGAGGAAGACATTCTGACAGCCGACGCAGTAAAGAAAGTTCAAAATTTTTCTCTAAGGCCCGAAATCATTGGCCATCGGAATATGATAGTGGTTCATGCGCCCGCCATTGCGGAAGCATAGAGCACCAGTCTTCCGACAGGAAAAGTTCCATCTGCCGATGCCGATCAGGTTATGCTTCAGTTCGTTGATCAAAAATCATTAGCCAATTGGGCCACCGATTAGGAAAAGATCGAAGATGATTAGTGAATTATGGTTTCGATAACAACATCGGCGACAAGCAGTTGCTTTGATTGATGAAGGATAAGGGAGATGGAGCCGACGGAATCGGCGGAAGGTAGAGGAAGTTTTCATATCGGTGAAGAATAAGAGATAGTTGAGCCGATGAAGCAGAGAAAAAGAAGACTAAAGAGAAAAATTTCAAATTTTTTTCTAAGTCGTAGAATCATCAGCCATCAGCGATGGTTAGTTGATCCCATCGCCGATGATTAAGTGATTCAGTTGCCGATGAGTTATGTCGGATAAAGTTAGTTGATCGAACGTCTGTCGTTGTGGCTGATTAGTAGACTATTCCATCGATGGACAATGTTTCGACCGCTGAGAGATCCATGGTTGTGGAATGCATAGAGAGATCATGGGCCACCATTGCAGCCATATAAAGAAGTAATCACCCAATGTTATTCGAACGTCGATTCCGCAAAATCCTAGTCACTCTGACCATCGACAAAGTCATGAGCTGCGGAAGATATAGTTCGATTGTGGGCCACCACTGCAGAAGCTGAAGGGACTAACCGTCTGATGTGTAGGGCACCCGGCCGTCGACGCAACATGTTAGTCTATGCTATCACTGATGAATTTTGGAGCAATAGACGATTACCGACCCAATATTGCAGACAAAAATAGACCAAGGGAACGTCAATGAAACTCAGAACATTAGACGAGCAACTTGCCGATACAGCTGAAAAAATTAGAGGTTTCAGCCACCGAAACGCCGAAAAGATAGTAAGGAGAGGACCCGATGAACAGTCAGTTTTATCATCAATGCAAATCGAAAGTCTAGTCATTTTTATGACCGAAACACCGAAGAAAAATAAAGGAACATACCGCCGATGAGCTAGGCATTTTGACCATCGAAGAATCAGAAACTTAGTTGGGAAAGGACCCGATAGGGAGAAAGAAAACTAGGTTTTCCAGTGCAATTTTTAGCAGTTCTAGCTAGTGCCCTAGTAGGATTTGTAGTGAATTTATCATTGGGGTTCTCAGTAGTTTTAGGACTGAAAAGGAAGAAAACCCTAGGTGGATGGAGTTCACATTTCAGACCCAACATTCAGTGGTGTGTTTTTCCCTCGTTTTTGAAATGATGTGGTTTTCACACCTGGGGTCAGAATGAAGCATATGGATAGGAATTGGAAATCTTATCTAGCAGGGAACAAGGGAGAGTCACCAGAATCTAAGTGTGGAGCAGAAAAGTGCTAAATGATTTCCTGAAAGAGAAAGGTGTTGCTTTTAAATGGACAAATATGTGAAATTGCATGCCTAGAGGTAGCAAGACCATGCAGTCAAATCAGCTATTATCTGGAAGAGGAGTTCCATGCAAGGATGAGGGACGTAAAAAGGGAAGTCCCTTAAAACCCTATCTTGATGATTATAACTACATTTTATAAGTTTTATACATGAAATGTATGCAGATATGCCTTGCATGCATAAGATATTACATGTTGGTAAGAATAGTAAGAATTATGCATTTATAATGAGCTACTAATGATAATTATTGCATTGGTATTGGCATTAGTGGAACAACCAATGAAAACATGGACATGGTTGAGTATGTTGCTGATGCTGATGAATGTGACCAGAAACCCTATGAAGAAAGGGATAAGGCAACAAGTCCAGAATCAAAACTTGGTGAGCAAATTCTGCAATCTCCTGCAAAGGACCAACCAAACTGGTAATGTCAATGGTGTAAGTAGGACCCATGAAGGTAAGAGTTTAATTATGACAATTGCATGGAGTGGTAAAAGAAAGAGGTCTCATACCATGTGGGTATTTGAATTTTATACTGCATTCATATAGAAATGTGTCAGTATGAGCTTAGTAGCCCAAGGATGGCAAGCACTGATGATCTTGATTGTAGTCATCCATCCTATATGAAGTAGTCATGGTTAGGCCATGCATGGTATGATTGAATGCATCATATTCTGAAATCAATGCAAGGTAGAATTGAGTGGATATGCATTAAAAAGGTTTCATAAATCTTGTGGTTATGCATTGAATGGATGCATATGAAGGGTGTGAGAAACTGATTTCATAAGTATGGGTGCAACTGTTGTGATGCATTGCATGAATGCATTGAGGTAGTGCATGTGATATTATGAATAACTAATGGCTGAAATGATGAATTGATGACAATTCTGGAACCATTTCAAGAGCTGTTATGGATACAAGACAATAAGCACATGAAGAGGGTAGTCATGATCGATTGGCTACCAGAAATGCCCTATGGAAGGGCATGGTGGTACAAATGATACGCTTGGGAAGTAAGGAGTATCTAAACATTTCATTTAAATTGCATAAATGATGTGACTGTATCGTGTAATTTAAAGTATGATGAGGATTGCGTGAAGTAAATGAGTTTTGGTAATATTGATGTGCTAACAACTGGAAATATTTGAATTTTATAAATTCTGAAAATGCTTGAGTGATGGTTGCAGCAATGAAAAGGTTATATGCATCCAGACTTACCAAGTGTTTCGGGTAGATTGTTTAGAGCATGGCAATGAGAGTAAGACCATGAAAAATGCCAGAATCTACCATGTGAAAGAGACGAACCTTATGAGAAGAGTCTCATGGCTGTGAAAATAGTTTGTATGCATAATGGGTTGTTAAATTTGAATTTGTGAATTTCAGATTTAAGAAATTGCTGACAACTGCTAATCATTGTTGGCTTGCATAAGGTTGTGTCAGTAGGACGCATTGTAAGTGGGTGTTCATGTTATGCTAGTAAGCATAAACTTATAATGGGCATAGTGGTGCTGCTTACAAGAGACCCACAATCGAGGATCACCTCATTGCCAAGCAAACCAATTTCTGTAGTAGACAGAATTGCAAATTCCTATTGAATTTAATTACTAATGTCATTGCTTGGTTATGGAACAATCAATTTGGATTGTATTATCAGATAATGATTGATTGTTTGGCTATGTGATGAATGTGCTAGGGATACACACTGTAGGAAGATCATGTGTGATGGCCTGCAGGAGCCAAACTTCATGGGAAGGTTTTCCCTTATCTTGGAAATGGGTTTCGGGTGAAACTCCATTGGACATTTTGGAAATATCTCATCAGCACTACATGTTTGGTAAGCCACATGAGTGAGATGGTATAGATTATTTCAGTAAGACATGTGTGGATATGAAATGTAAAAAGGAATTGGGATGGAAAACCGAGGGACTGTCAACTCAGAGAAGGGAGCCCCCATTCCTCCTTAACGAAGGAAAACTGCTTCAGCAAATGGATAAGTGTTCTGTGACCCTAGCTAAGAATACACATGTCAAATTGTTAAATTCAATATGTAGAGCATGTTTTGATTTTGTTTCTGTTATGGCATATTGCCTGAGTATGCATAGGGCCTACATGGCACACACCGAAAAAGGGTGCACACTTTTCCGATGTTGAATCATGGAAGGGTTTTTCAATATTGATTACACCCTAGGGAGTGGACGCACTCCTGGTGTCTCAATACTTGATAGTGAATGATATGAAATGGGATTATAGTTTTATAACAATGACGCTGATGAATATGCTTATATTGCTTGTGTTGTTAGGATAAACAGATGTAGTATTGTGTTGTACACTAAATGGACAATGGCTTGAGCTCATCCTACCTTCTATAGAAAAGAAGACATTCCTGAGGGACTGTTAACTTAGAGAAGGGAGTGGTCTCTCCAAAGAGCACAGAGAAAGAGACATTCCTGAGGGATTGCCAACTCAGAGAAGGGAGTGGTCTCTTGTGTGATATGGGGTAGTGGAATTAGAGCTCATTACTGGAAATGAGACCCGGAAATGGTTGTTTGTTGTTGATATAAGTGCATTGTTAATATAACTGCAGGAAACTTGTTGACGGTCTGATAAACCCAACTAAAGGTTGGCTTGACTATGCCTGATATATGTATAAAAGGATGTTGTGAAGTAGCCTGTGTGCTGGTCTAACATCCAAGTCCATAGACGATCCCAAGGCTTGCAAAGCTAAGCAAGATCCTATGGACTAATGAGGAAACGCACAATACAGATAAGTATTGGATTATTTTGCAATTCTTGCTTATGAATATGCATGTGTATATGATTTGGTTATGATGTTTTAAGCTCTTGTTAAGAGATAAAAACTGATGAGAATAAACTAAACATGTGAATCTATTCAATGTCTTAATATAAGTATCGATAGAAGTGAGGAATATGAGAGCATCCTAGGGGTGCATGTGGACATGTGACTGTCCTGAAGAGCTCATATGAGCAGCAATGAAAAAGGTTCTAGTGAGACAGTGAAGTTCCTAGCAGCCGAGACAAACCATGCGGGGAGGCTCCATGGTTGAGAGGTCTGAAATAGACCAGAGACACTAAGTGTCATGACCAAGAGGGATTGGTCTAGCATTCACGGTGAAGTGAAAGAGGTTGAGAGCATGAAAAGCCATAGTGGTGGTGTGGGTTCTAGGATGGAACGAAACAAAGAGGGGAAAAACTATTGCTGCTCTCTCTTGCCTTTGATTGTATATATATATATATATTTATGCATTGTGAAAACAAAAGATTGTTGGATGCATGTATGACTAAAAATGGAATGTGTGTATTTGCTTAAAGTAAATTGTGAATGCTGTAATGGTTAATTTCCTACCCAAGAATGGACATGAATGAGCTCATGTGCCAGTTAGGAAGGCATGAAGAATATGAAAGTCTCCTTGATGATACTTGGATCGTCATGCCAATTGGACCATTAATTGACCGATATTAATGCCTATATATTATGCTTGGTCTAACAGAATTTCAATGATGTATTTCACAGGTGAAAAAGGTGAAATCCAATGGTGCACATTGATCATGGTAGCAGACCAAAGGTTGCTGGACTTGGATGGAAGTCTCCTTCAAACGATTGCTAGGACCCAAGAGAATCTTGGAGAGATGCTCAAGGTACAGAAAAGGCAGAATGAGATGAACCACCAGATTTTGCAAGACTCTATTGGTTTGCAAAAGGAGGTAAAAAGCCTTCTCGAAGAAATACATAAGGGCAAGGAAGGTGGATCAATGATGGGACATTCATCCAAGCGATCCGGTAAGAAATGGTCCAGGCATGAAGACTCAAAGGAAATTGATCAAGGAAAGATGAATCAACCAGTGAAATGCTGGTAATGTGAAGGACATAATTTATGCTGGGAATTCCCAACGAGGGAACGATAAAGAGGGAAACAACCACAAAGTTCCCCAACTTGGGGATGAGCCAAAAGCTGAGAACCAACAGGAGAAGCTCGTGGAAGCCAAGGGGCTTGGTCCTGAAAGTTCAAAGTAAATAATTGAACTAGGGACAGATTTGCAAATTTTTGAAATTTTGGATGTGCAAATTGTATATGTAGTCCTATGTATTGGAACACCGAGGACGGTGTTATTCCAAGGGGGAGGGGATTGTAATACCCCCAGTTTTGACCCCGGATGCATTAAAAGGTAAATTATGTATATATTGTAATTAATCATGGTGTGGAGCTAAAGGAAAAATCCCCACCATCAATTTGGTCGAGTTATGTTTCAGCAATTGGGATCGTTGTCGATGGTATATCGTGCTATCCAGCACATAATGATTTTGGCATCATGTAAACATGCACATGAATTTAAATAAACCTACAGCCAGCTACGACGATGCAACGTTGAATGAAAAGGGCATGATTCCTAAGGTTAAGGGGAGGGGGGGGCGTTGTCCAACCTGTGGGGGTCATTAGGAGTTTGTCATGTGTCAACCACCCATTTAAACCTATGCTGTTTGTTTAGTTAGGAGAATTTATGGCTAGGGAGTGGTGGGTGGTAGGACTACCAGTCTTTGCCCCACGTACACTCCATCAGGGAGCTCGCTCTTCCTCACACAAGGATAGGGGAATGGTCACCACTCTCCCACTCTTCCACCCACGTTTTTGGGGTTTTTTGCTTAGTCTCACGCAGGGAGATCGGTTACTCTCCTCCCACCACGATTCATTCTGGTTATCTTCATGCAGAGGGATATTTCTGTGGCTCTCGCGTCGTGGTTTTCTTTTGTCTTGACCATCTCATGCGGGTATGGGTATCCTCTCTTCGCCTTCTCGCACATAGGAAATCAAAATTGTTCTTCCTCATGCAGGGAGCTGGGGAAAGGGGGTTTTGTTCTCACGAATTTCCTGTGCAGAATCCATTCAAGTTCAGGGGCTGAGTGTATGTGTGTTACCCTCACAACTTGTGGTAGACATATCTATTCTCCCTTGTGCAAGATTGAGAATTGGAATTCTCTTCTATTTAGGACTGTGTAATGTTTCCACCACTCCATTGTTGAGTCGAGGCTATGGTTTTTCCCCTGATTTGGTAGTTGCTGCAGTTTCCCTCCATTGTTCGTGGCTTGCTGTAGTTTTCCCCCACAGTGTTTGTTGCTGTGAATGCAATCATATTTTGGTTTCTGTTGAGTTTTTTTGGCCATGCTAGGGCCAAGAACAACTATGAAACATCTTCTTTGACCTGAGCTGTGTTCACCTTTTCGTTTGGGTTGTTACCCTATCGTCTTTGTTTTCTTCATAGAGATGTGAACTGATTGTTTTACTGTGGTATGCAGTGGGTGGTCTTTGGATTGTTGAGAGAAGGATTAGAGGTTGGGTATGCTTGAGAAAATTGGTGTTTGGAGCCATGCAGATAGAGTTAGAATGCTGGATTTCTTCGCCACAACCCTTGAAGAGTATTGGAAAGGGAAGTCAGTGTCTGAGGGACTGTGAAGCAGAAAAAGGACTGATTCCTAGTGTCAGGTGTGTGGATGTCTTAAAAGTCAGGTTAAATTTGGTGTAGGTGTCATTAGCTCTCCATTGAGGCCACCAACTTAGCATTTAGCCTTTCCTAGCTCCTTGACAGCCTGATAAACCCTACTGTGTGGGCTTGGCTGATTTGAGTACCTTGGCTATGTGTAAGCCTACTTTGACCCTTATTCCTTGAGGAATAATGCCCATCTCAGGGGTTGCAGTGTTGCTGAGAGATTGATGAGCAGGCTGGCCTATGGTCGGGTGGAACGTTGCAATGACATAGCTGGTTGTGAGACAAATCCTATTTAAGATAAGTTTTATTGACTATTTTGTCTCTACATTTATATTATTGATTAATGAAAATAATGAAAATGTGGCATGCTTGATTGAATGTATGTTTCTTCTGCTATGTATATAGGATTCTGCATCTTAGTATGTTTTATGTTTCAAGAATTTTATTTGAGCATTATATTCCTGTTCATGTTCATGGGGATATTTTTCCCGTATGTTTGGTGATAGTAGTGTCCTCTTCACCGATTTGAGGGTTAGGGACGTTACAGTCGAGATTCAGAATTAAACACAAGCAAATGAGTCTCCCACTAGAACCTCCCTGACCTGCCGAATCTGATACTTTCGACATCGACAGTCAGAACTCGAAATGCACAACAGGTTTGTCAACATGAAGGCTAATTTCTTGGTTGATTTGGATGCACGGTCATTGTGATTTGATCACCATTTTTTTAGTTCCAATTTTCATCACTCAGTCCTGTCAAAACATGATTACAACATGAATGTGTTCTTCCAATATTCTTGTTATGACTTCATCAAATGTAAGGAACACATGTTTAAACCTTCAATGATGTACAACAAGGGTTTACATGCTTCATTTAAGCAATTTTCAACATAAGCATAATCGGGAATAAGAATCAATTCATTATTTTCCAGTTCAATGCATAAGGACAATAAATCCCAATAATACAAATCCAACCCTTGAATATGCGTAAGAATTAGAAAAACATAGTGAAACACAAATAACTAATTGTATAAGGAACTACAATCCATTCCTACACAGATCGGCCTATTTATAAAACAAGGGCTCATAAATTTAACACCTTGTGTCTAGTTCTTTTATCAACAAAATGCCCCACACATGGTCCATCATGGAAATCCTTTAGGATGATGTGGACTTCATCTTTTCTTACAAACTATCTGATTTCTAAATCTATCCCTGTGTAAAAGAGATATCCTTCTATCCAGCAGTACCTAGCACTTTGTTGTACAATCCTTCTTCTCTCTCTCTTTGATAGGTACGGTGGAATATTTCATGCAGCAAGGTAATTAGCAATGTCTACATACTAGGGTGAGTGAATCGATACTGCAAAGGGATGTTCATTAGGAGAAGAAACCTCAACTGACGAATTATTGGCATTATTAGTCATTCCAGAAATAAAACATAAACTACATTTTCTTTACATAGTATGTTAATGATGGTGATATCGAATTCTTGTAATAACAACAACCATCTAGTCACCCTATCATTAGTGACAATATTATTCATTAAATATCTCATGGAAGAATGGTCAGTATGCACAAAAGTAGGATTCCCTATAATATAGTGCCTAAATTTATTTATGGCATAAATAATAGCAATAAATTATTTTTATGTTACCATGTAATTGAGCTTGGCAGGAGCCATGTTCTTGCTGATATAATATATGTCATATGGGTTATGATCTTCCTGTTGTCCCAACACAGCCCCAATCACACTATCCAAAGCATGAGAGGAGATAAAGAAAGGAAATGACCAATTAGGCCCCCTGAGCATAGGTTTTGTAGACAACCTTTTCTTTAGTTATGCAAACATTGTTTAACACCCGTCGGTCCACGTAAATTCTGATCCTTCATTAGTAATAAAAATAAAGGAGATGTTAGTTTGGAGAAATTATCAATAAAGCATCTATAATAACCATCATGCCCAAGAAAACTATGTACCTCTCTTTGTGTTACAGGAGCAGGGTTGTTCATAATTACCTTTATTTTAGTATGGTCTACTTGTATTCCTTCTCCAGATATAAAGTTCCATCATCCTCCTCCTCCTCCTCCTCATCATTGAAATTATCCTCATCCTCATCCTCATCATCATCAACATCATCAATTTTATCATCATCATCATCATCGGCATCATCATTAGCTTCATTGTTGTCATCATCATCATCAACTTCAATGTTATCATCATCATCATTGTCGTCGTCGTCGTCATCCTCATTATCATACTCATCATCATCCTCATCATCCTCATCATCATCATCATCCTTATCATCCTCATCCTCCTCCTCCTCCTCCTCATCATCATCATTGTTATCATCATCACCAACACCACCATCATCACTATCCTTCTCCTCCTCCTCCTCCTCCTCCTCATCAACATCATCATTATAAGCATCCTCGTCATCATTGTCATCGTCAATTTTATTGTCATCATCATCATCACCATCGTCATCCTCATCCTCATCATCATCTTCATCCTCATCCTCATCATCATAATCATCCTCCTCCTCCTCCTCCTCCTCATCATCATCATTGTCTTCATTGCTATCATCATCCTCATCACCATCGTCATTGAAATCATCCTCATCCTAATCATCATCAATGTTATAATTATCATCATCATCATCATCATTGTCATCATCTTCATCCTCATCGACATTGTCATTAGCTTCATCGTCGTCATCGTCATCATTATCATCAACATCTTCATCATGATCATGGTCATCCTCATCATCGTCATCATCCTCATCCTCATCCTCATCCTCATCATCTTCATCCTCATCCTCATCAACATCATCCTCATCCTCCCCCTACTCCTCCTCCTCCTCCTCCTCATCTTCATCGTTATCATCATCACCACCATCATCATCATCACTATCCTCCTCCTCCTCCTTCTCATCATCATTAGAATCATCGTCATCATCCTCCTCCTCCTCATCATCATAATTAGCATCATCGTCCTCCTCCTCCTCCTCCTCCTCCTCATTATCATCGTCATCATCATTATCACCATCATCATCATCCTCATCATAATCATCATCATCATCCTCATTAACATCATTCTCATCCCCCTCCTCCTCCTTTGCATCATCATCATCTTCTTCATTGTTATCATCCTCCCCCTCCTCCTCATTATCAACATCATCATCATCAGCATCATCATCAATGTTATCATCATCATAATCATCGTCATCCTCCTCCTCATCATCATTTTCATCATCGCCATCATCATCATCATCGTCATCATCATCATTAGCATCATCATCATCATCATCATCATCGTTTCCATCATCATCATCACTATCATAATTAGTTTCATTTTCGTCATCACCATCGTCACCACCACCACCACCACCATCATCATCATCATCATCACCATCATCATCATCATCATCATCATCATCATCATCATCTTCAATGTTATCATCATCAACAACAGCGGTAGCATCATAATCCTCCTCCTCCTCCTCCTCCTCCTCCTCCTCCTCCTCATCATCATCATCCTCATAGTCATCTTCATCATCATCAACATCATCCTCATTCTCCTCCTCCTCCTTATCCTTGTCATTCTCATTCTCCTTCTCCTCCTCCTCCTCATATTCTTCATTGTTATCATCCTCCTAGTCATCATCATCATCAACACCATCCTCATCCTCATCCTCATAATCATCAATGTTATAATAATCATCAACATCATCAATGTTATCATCATCGTCGTTGTCTTCATCATATTCATCTTCATCGCCCTCATCATCATGATCATGATCATCATCATAATCATCATCGCCGTTGTCGTCGTCGTCATCATCATCATCATCATCATCATCATCATCATCATCACCATCATCATTATCTTCATCGCAATCATCATCATCAAATTCAATGTTATCATCATCATTGTCATTGTCATCGTAACCATCATCATCATCATCATCTTCATCATCTCCATCATCTTCATCCTCATCATTTTCATCCTCATCCTCATCATCCTCCTCCTCCTCCTCCTCATCTTCATTGTTAACATCATCACCACCACTATCATCATCACTATCCTCCTCCTCCTCATCACCATTATTAGTATCATCATCATCACGTCCTCCTCCTCCTCCTCATCATTAATGTTATCACCATCATCATCACCATCGTCATCCTCATCCTCCTCCTCCTCCTCCTCATCATCCTCATCATCACATTCATCCTCATCAGCATCCTCCTCCTCCTCCTCCTCCTCCTCCTCATCTTCATTGTTATCCTCCTCCTCCTCCTCATCATCATCGACATCATCCTCATCCTCAACATCCTCATCATCAATGTTATAGTCATCAACATCATCATCATAATAATCATCATCATCATCAGAGTCATCATTATCATCTTAATCCTCCTCCTCCTCCTCCTCCTCATCTTCATTGTTATCATCATCACCACCACCATCATCATCACTATCCTCCTCCTCCTCCTCATCATCAACATCTTCTTCATCCTCATTAGAATCATTGCAATCATCGCAATCATCATCATGATGTTAGCAAGTTATTGACTAATGGTTAGGTTGTTGCCACATTTATAGAATTTTCTACCAGTACTTTGAAGTTTATCGTGTATGGACCTAGACATAGATAGAAGAGTTTTTTTTTATCCTGAGAGACACATATATCCCACACACACACCCACATTAAGAACACAACTAAAAGAATCAATGCAAATATCATATGCACCTATGCACAAATCTAACCCATGTAGTTAACATCCCATACATGTAACCCTCATAGTTAACCCATTTACCTAAGATAGCACTAATTCACCTACCCACACACCTATGCACTTAGGGAAATTCACCTAATAAACTTAATCAATGCATGCAACCTATGCAACTATATAAACATCTAGCCCATGCACATGACCCAATAGTTAACTTATTCATTTTTAACACATGTACATAAAATGCAAAATACATAATGGACACAACTAATATTATGATTCTCCTAACCTATGCCTACATTGTTAAAAAAAATTAAATAAAAAATATTTCATTTATTATTTATTATTTAACTTTAAACAAAAATAAATATTTTTAAACAATAAAAATTAAAAAAAAATAAAACAAAATGAAAAAACAAAAAAAAAACACATACCCTCATCCTCCATGAACTCTACCTCCCATGGCATCCTTCACGAGCTCTTCCTCCCATTAGGTTGCAGACTGGTTCATGGGATCTTATTGAGGATTGGCGCAAGGGATCTAGAAAGAAGTTGAATCTTCTTGAAAATTTATTAGTCTTGGTTGTTTACCATACCTGTAGCTTTGTTATACAGAGGGGGATAACGCACCAGGCACTAGGAACACCACGGAAATGAAGACTCCACCGCCCACAATGCCTCGTAGATTAGTGAGTTTGCTCTCTATTTGGTTTTTTTCTTGAAAATGTTGCTATTGGGTTTTTCATTGAAAGCATTAAATCATTTTTAGCATAAGATATAATGCTTGGCTTGTATTAGAGTTGCTCCTATCTTTCCTCCATAAATTATGTTTAGGGTTTTATTAATAGTTTCTCTTAGCCCGATTTTATTACACCTTGTCAAGTTTTATCTATATTATCTATTAAGGGATAGTCAATTATGCCATATCACCAACCTTACTTGTCATGATGTACATTAATTCTCCACTTCCAACTTTCTCTTTAACTTGAACAATTTATTATGATCGTTGATACAGAGGAAAAATAAAAATTGAATTGTTCCACATGAATCCATGCAAAGGGATGAGTGTATCTGTTTTCCATGTTAATGAGTTGTTCCACATTTAATTATTGGACACTAGGTTTAATTGTTGGGCATTTTATCCAACAGAAGGTACGGTTTTAGAACTTGAATAAAACACATATTATGGCCTACCCATTGCTTCATATACAAGTGACCAACCATACATAGAATTGAGAGTGGTTCCACGCCAACATTATTCTAATCCAAAACCTACTATTTTAGCTTGAATATTTGTAATTATGTAGCCTTTCTGATGGTTTGTTACTGAAATATTCAGTGTTACATGGAGATGAATTCCCAAGGGTAGGGTATGTGCATTCCCCTTTCTCATGGGATGGGGTTAATCCATTGGGGATTTTCCAAAATGTTTCCTTTTAAGGGAAAGACATAAAAATTCTAAAGGGAAATGTTCCCTCCCATAAGACAGAGCCTCCCATGCCTCCTAATATGTCTCTATCATGGCTATGTGAGAGATATTGACAATGTGTGTTTGTGTTAAGTGAAATGATAGGCAACATGAGATTATTTCTATATGAGAGCGTTACAACTTACCTCAAACCATGTGCGACATAGGTCCTTATCCCATTACCCATGTGAGCTATGTCTTCCTTCAAGTTTGAAACCATGGGTTATGTGTTAGCCAACTGTTGGAGCATTCAACTTGTGCCTATGTGTTATGTTTGAGCCTCCAACTTGTGGTTGTTGGAGTGTTCAATGTATAAGGGTGTTCGATAATGGACAGTAGAGACATTGTTGCTGGGCAGTGTTACTTTGGATACATTGCTAAACAGTGTTAAGTTGGAGACAATGTGGAGACTTGATTATTCAAGTCCTTAGACATTTAAAATTTCAAATATTTATATAACAGATTTAGAGTTCATAGTTTTCGTTTTAGTACAATTGTATTGTACTTTTTTCACTTTATATATGTTGTAAGCTTGTATGAGTCATCAAATTATATTAACACTTAGATATGTAAGAATACATATTCTGATTTTTCAATTTTCTAAATATAACATGATATATAATGGTGATAGTATAATTGTAATTTAAATATTTTTTTGTATTTCAAACATGGTCCACTATGTTGAATACCCCAAGATTCCCTACAACATTCCCTAAAATTTACAGGGTACTTCTACATATGAATTGGATATGTTTCCATGCTCTACCATCCTGGAAACTTGGTGGAACAATGAAAATATTCTTTTGCAATTTCAAAGTGGACCTAATATGATAGTTTGTCACATGAACGCTTCTCACTAATATGTGATGATATTCATTCTTAGTTTGTCTCTTCCATTGACTCTATGATTGTGCTTTGCTTTAATTCAATGTTTGCACAATATCACATAGATGATCTAGTAATCATCTTGCAATATGTAGCAATCCTTTCATAGTATCAGTATGAACCAAAATCATTTTCTAGGATCACAATATCCATTTGAGTATACTTTCAAATGAATTATTTACCTTGTGTGAAGGGAAGGAACTGTACAATCAAATATCTTAGTCCAAGGAACATTTCATTTTAAAGATGCGATTAGGAATAAGAAACATTTAAATGGAAATGATATAAATTGAGAATGATTTTAAATGGAGTTTCTGTATAATTATAAAGGATACATGCTAAGCCTTTTCATGGAATATTGCATGACTGGACCACAGTCGCAACCTAAAGAACATAAGGTTACATGTTATAGAACTTGTGTATATGACACCTCTTATTAACACAACTCCGTAGGTTGCATTGTCTTGGCTAATGCATAAAGTTTTGATAGAAGTCCCAAGAAAGTTTACAATTTTAGTTGAAAAATACTAATCTTATCATTGTAGTTGACAAAACCTAAGCTTATGCATTATAAGTTAGAACTGAGTATGACTTTAGATTGGAATTAGTATGACTTTAGATTGGAATTACTTTGATTCAGCCTAAAAATATTAGCTTTAGTAAGCAGCTTATTAATTAGCAATAAAACAGTTTGAATATCTAAATGTTACTAAGTTCTGATTATTTTATTGTTCTTGAATTTTATTTTGTACTATTGTTATTGTGCATCTCAAGGACCAACTTTAGCACAAGGATCATGGAAGAGTGCTAAAGTTGAAAGATATGAAAATTATGTTTAAGTTATCTTACTGCTTCGCATCTAGCACAATGTTGTAAATTTTACTCAGTTGTTATTTTTGTATTATTATGCATTTGGATCACATCACCCAGTTTGGATCTTCTCCTTATACAATGATGATAAAAATATACGAAACAATGTACCTTGAGAGAGAGAAAAACAATTAAAGTGCTTGGTCTTGTTGGTTCTATGGGTAAAAGGGGTTTGTTATACAACTTTATGCTACACCTTGGTCTCATGGGTATGAGGGTTTCCTTATCTTCTTATTGTGACTTCCTTTGGTTGACTTATGGTCCTTTATATTCTACTTTGTCCTAGCACTCTTAGCACTTGTGTGTACCTTTAGTATGATGAATTTTAATTTATGGTTTCTATTTTGTAAAACCATTTAACCATTTGTACCCTATCCTAAGTCAACTTTTATTTTATGGTTTTTATTTTTTTAAGACCATTTAACCATTGGTACCTTAACTTTATTTTAAATTGGTAAAACTCCTAAAAGTTAGGAGTAGTTGAGTGGCATTTCTAGAAGGCCTGTCAAAATTATAAATTAAAGTTTCACTTATTCGTGTATGTGTGGCATCTTGGAAAAAAGAAAAAAGGTTAGATATGATTCTTTGAGTACACAAATAGGGTTTCTGTTGCTTGGAGTTCATGTATTGGGATTGGAAGTGGGTTATAATCCTTCTTCTGCTAGTAGTAACCTTTTTTGGCTTTTGTTGTGCTCATCCGTGACCTTCCAAGATAAACTTCATGACTTTTTGGTACCTCTCTCTGTTGGAAGTGACTGTGTTTCTATGCTAGTCATGACTGTGTGTATCTATGCTGGTTGTGACC
Source organism: Pseudotsuga menziesii (assembly GCA_001517045.1). NCBI lineage: Eukaryota > Viridiplantae > Streptophyta > Pinopsida > Pinales > Pinaceae > Pseudotsuga > Pseudotsuga menziesii. Next base: position 86,764 of record LPNX010541449.1, read on the forward strand.
ATGTTTCTTTGCTGGTCGTGATTGTGTGTCTCTCTGCTAGTCGTGATTGTGTTTCTCTATGGGTTGTGATTGTCTTTCTCCTGCTAATTCATATATGACCTCCTCTTGATGGGATGTGGATCGCTTGTCCTCTCTCTTCTAGGTTGTTGTCTTATAACATCCACTAACTAGGCCCTAAATCTATAACAACCTCTAAGGATGATTTGTGACTTGTTAGTATCATTTCTATTGAGTTATGTCTCCCAGGGTTGGGTTGTGAAGGTGTATTTTCCTTCCTAATAAGTGTTGGATAAATGATTGAATTTTTTGTTCATGTTGAATAAGAATCTGAGGTCTGTACCCTTACTAATATAACCCTCATAATCTCTCTCTCAAGGTACATCATTTGTTCATCTAGGTGACTTGTCCCTTTAGTGACAATATCATAACCTAAAAGTATCTAAGTATAAGGCTAATACAAAACAATTATAGATTAGTATTGTTAATGTTCTTTGTTACTGATTAGTAACGTTGTTATTTTCCTGTATAATGTTATTGTTTTGTTTCATTGGTTATAATATTATTAATGTACATGGAATTTGGTAATTCGACTTAGAATGGGGGGATACCCCTAGGTTGGATGTGTCAGTCAAGGCCAATTACTTAATGCTTTGATTAATACCCTTAATTCACAAGACATTCATTATCTAGAAAATGCAATAGACCTATCTCTATCATCCATTTGGAAAAAAATATGGAAAAGGGTAACTAGCATAGGATTACATAGGGAGAAGGATCAAATTTGGAATATCTAATGTTACTAAGTTCTGATTATTTTACTATTCTTGAATTTGATTTTGTACTATTGTCATTATGCATCTCAAGGACCAACTTAAGCACAAGGATCATGGAAGAGTTCTAAAGTTGAAAGAGATGAAAATTATGTTTAAATTATCTTACCTTTTCGAATCTAGCACAATGTTGTAAATTTTACTTAGTTGTTATTGTTGTACTATTATGCATTTGGAACACATCATCCAGTTTGTATCTTCTCCTTATACGGTGATGATAAAAATATATGAAACAGAGTACCTTGAGAAAGAGAAAAGATTAAAGTGCTTGGTATTGTTGGTTCTATGGGTAAAAGGGGTTGGTTATCCACCTTTATGGTACACCTTGGTCTTATGGGTATGAGGGTTTCCTTATATTCTTATTGTGACCCCCTTAGTTGACTTATGGTCCTTTATATTCTACTTGGTCCTAGCACTATTATTGTGTGTAAATTTAGTAAGATTAATTTTATTTTATGGTTTCTATTTTGTAAGTGTGGAAATTGAACCCAAGAGATAGAACAATTACATTCACAAAATTGCTAATCAAACATGCAAAATTAACACCAAAGGAGACTGAAATTGGAGCACAACACTAATCTGTATTGAGTAAGTGTACAATAGCCAACCTTGTGAATTAATAGGATTCTATAATATATAATTACATGAGATATTTGAATGCATAAATATTCCATTCGAAATAGTAAAAAAAGTAGGCTTACCAAAACTAGTCAAATCCCCCATAGGTGCATAAAGCAGTTTCCAAGTCTAGGTAGATTCTCATGAATTGGATAAGTAAAGTGGGAAAGATAAAGAGGTATGTAAAGACAAATCATACATTATTTTATTTGGAGAAAAGGAGGGAGGATGATGTGGGAAAAAAACAAGGTAGTTACCACTAGTCTAGCTTTCCCTTTGCCTTAAATCAGAAATAAAACAAGGCAGCTTTACAGAAAAAGAAGATATGTGATTTGGAGAATATGGAATAAAGAAAACATGATAAAATGGGTTTCCAGGATGTTTTCCAAGTGTTCCATGACTCATTTTTAGCATATGTTTAATTCTAGGACATGTAGAAGGCAACTAGCATAGAGTGGAATCTAGGAAACCAGGTAATAAGACAAAAATGATTAAATTAATGTCTAAGGTAGGTAACTATGGGTTAATTATTCTAACACACCCCCTCAAGCCTGACTTTATGAGTAAATATCAGAAAACTATAGGGCCTATAAACAAGGCTTAGTCACCCTTTACATACTTCTTGTCCATACAAACAAGGAAAGAGGCAAAAACCCAGTGGGAAAATCCTCCCTTAAACATGGGCAGGAAAACAAAATTTGGAAATATTGTCATCAATCATGATTCATAGCATGATCAGCAATCCCCAGCAATGATTTGACATTGCTGAATGTATTCTCACAAAAAACTTTGGTTAAGATGTCTACTAATTGTTCTAAAGATGCACAGAAGAGTAGATGAATGGTACCATCATGAACAAGCTGTCTGATGTAGTGCATATGGATATCAATGTGCTTGGTTCATTGTCTCTGAATTGGATCATTGCATATTTGAATGGTGCTCTAATTATCACAGTAGATAATAGTTGAAAACTCTGATTCAAAGCCACATTCTCCAAGTAATCCCTGCAACCACAAACATTGAGTTGCTGCATTTACAACTCCTCTATATTCTGCTTCTGTAGATGAGAGTGCTATGGCACTTTGATTCTTGCTTGACCATATGATTGTTCCTTTTGCAAGCATGAACACATATCCTGATGTATACTTTCGCTCTGTTTTGTCACCTGCCCAATCACTGTCAGTAAACCCAATCAAATCAAGATCAGATTTTTCTTTGTAGAAGATCCCATGAGTTCTTGTTCCTTGAACAAAGTTTAGGATCCTTTTGGATGCCCTCTAGTGGATCTCATGAGGCTGATCCATGTATCTCGAAGTCACACTAACTGCATAAGATAAGTCAGGTCGAGTGTGTGTAAGATAAAGCAAACACCCAATCAACTACCTATACAGTGTATTATTTACCATAGGAGAAGAACTTGCTTCTTTAAGCTTAACTCCTAAAAGGAAGGGAGTCTTGCTTGGCTTGCAATATTTCATGTTGAACTTGTTCAAAAAATCTAAGGCATACTTGGACTGATGTACTTTGATTCCATGTTGGGATTGAGCAATTTCGAGACCCAAGAATTGGCTCAACAATCCCAAATTTGTCATAGAAAATGCATGGTTCATTGCATCCTTCAAGGAGGCAATCTCTTTCTTTGACCTTCCTGTAATCAGAATTTCATCCACATACAAGAAAATAATCATAAAATAACCATGAATCAGCTTCAAATAGACATTAGTATCAGACTTGCATAAAAAAAACTCAATGATAGCAGAAAGCCGTCAATCTTGGCATACCAAGCCCTGGGGGCTTGCTTGAGCCCATACAATGATTTCTTTAACCTGCACACTAAAGATGGATTAGAAACAAAAAATTTAGGTTTATGCATGTAAATCTCTTCAGTGATATCTCCATTTAGGAAAGCACACTTCACATCCATGTGATGTACCTCCCACTGCTTCGAAGGTGCAATGGCTAAAGCTAGCCTTATGGAGTCCATCTTTGCCAATGGTGTAAAGGTTTCATTGTAGTCAATACCATGTACTTGTGAGTAGAAATTGGCTACCAATATTGCTTTATATTTCAAAGGTGAACCATCAGCAGCAAACTTAGTCTTGAAAACCCACTTACATTGAACTAGCTTCCTCCCGGGGGAAGATCAACCAGTTCCCAAGTGTTGTTCTTCTGGAGCGAGCTGAATTCTTATTTCATGGATGTTTGCCATATTGGATCATGTGCTGCATATTCATATGTCTATGGATCTAATTCAACCATCAGATAGCACTTCTCAACAAATAGAGGATCTTTCACACAAAGGGCACTCTCAAATTGAGATCTAGTCCTCCTATTGTCATTAGGATTTCTAGCTAGTTCCCCAGCTGCATGAATGGTCTTTGCTCCCCATTTTGGTATTATAGAAATTTTAGGATCTGAAATCAAATCATAATTATTAGACATATCAGAATCAGCAAACTCATTATTCTCTTCACTCACAATCAATGGATCTGGTGGTGAAGAGGACTCTCCAACTTCAACTGTTGCTAAAGGCTCTTCTTGGAACTGAACACTTGTTTCAATGAAATCTTTGTTAGTGATCAATTTGATCAGATTTTACACTTTTGAATCTTCAGAATATCCAAAAAATAGGCACTCTTGGATTTGGGGCTGCAAATCCTTTCTCTTTTCAGTTGGAATTCTAGCCCAAGCCTTTGAGCCAAAAATCCTGAAATTGGTCACATCTGGCTTGTGCCCACTCCAAGATTCGAAAGGAGTCATACCATCAAGATTCTTATGAGGCACCCTACTCTGGATGTAGGATTCATATTTTATAGACTCGGCCCAAAACTTTGGTGGGAAATTCTTAGCCTCCATCATGCAGGTTGCCATCTCCTTCAGTGACCTGTTCTTTCTCTCAGCGACACCATTTTGCTGTGGTGTGTAAGGGATCGAATGCTGCATATGAATACTTGCATCTTTACAATACTGAATGAACTCAAACTTGAAATACTTACCACCATTGTTAGATCTGAGGATCTTGAGTTTCCTCCCAGACTGGTTTTCAACCAAGGCTTTAAAGACTTTGAAGAGGTCAAAAACTTTAGAATTATGCTTTAGGAAGTGAACACAACAATACCTGGAAAATTAATCTATGAAGGTCAGTGCATATTTGGATTGACTCATGGACATATGAGGAAATAGACCATAAATGTCATTGTGGATCAACTCAAGAGGTGCATAGGTTCTCTCATATTTGTGCTCTGGGTGTTTCCCTAGGATACAACCTTGACAGACTCGCTGAGAAAAAATGATCTTTGGTAACCTTATGACCATATATTTTTCACTCAAATCAGAAAGATACTTGTAGTTAATATGGCCAAATATTTCATGCCAAAGCTTTCTTGCCTCATTAGCATGAATCAGAAGAGCAGAGGGGTTTGAGTAGGGTAGAAAATGGGAAAACATGTATACCTTCAAAGTGTGATCAACAACACCTTTCGCTATGACTTTACCATTCAAAATATCAGTGATTTCAACATCATTAGGGGAGAGTATTTCTTTGGAGACCCAGTGTGAGTCATTTGATACACTGAAAATATATTAGAGGCAAGACCTAGAACATACAACACATTATTGAACTTACCATGGTCAATATCAATCCTTCCCTTCCCCAAACTGTCAATGAGAGAGTCATCTCCCAAAACTATTGGTGGACCTTTCGACATGTCAAGAGAGGAGAATGACTCTTTTGTTGAAACCATATGTCTAGAAGCTCCAGAGTCTATGATGAAGCTAGGTGAGCTTGATGTGCCAGTAACCAAGGCATGTACTCTCTCTCTATCCTCTGAATTTGATCCTCCTTCCCTCTTCTTTGAGCAATTAGGAAGGGAGATGTTATTCTTCTCCAAGAGTTGGGTCAACATGTCAATTTGCTTCTTCATACAAGAGCTCTCAGGATGATAGCCCTTACTGCAGTATGCGCACTTGCTCATTTCTCCTTTGTTCTTCTTCTTTTGGGATTTATTCTTGGAACCTTGGGGCTCCTCTTGAGACTTGTTCTTGTCTCTCTTTTGATCAGGTGGATTTTTAGCTTTTTTCTTGATTTTTGAATCCAACCTTGAATCTCCAACAACCAAATCTTGGTCTTTGGAAGGTTTGATGATGCCCATCATCACCAACTTATCTTGTTCCTGTGTGAGGGATTCCATGAACTCTACAAGCTTAGACATCTTCCAGGATCGAGCTGTCAACTTGGTGGCATGGAAGGTAGAAACAAACACTGAATAGTCATGGCCAATCTTAGAGAGTATGGAAAAAACTATTTGCTCTTCCTTCTTTTTGATCCCACACTGTTTTAGCTACAAAACAAGGGCTTTAAACTTGGAAAAATAGAGTTGCAAGGATTCGAAGCTACTGGGAGTCAAGGAGATAAAATCATTCTCAATTTGATATCCTCTCATCTCATCTATCTTACCAAAAATATCTATAATATTCTCCCACACTTCATTAGGTGATGTCAATCCATCAAGATGGAAGAGGAGGTCTCTTGAAATGCTCAGACACAAAAGACCATAGGCATCATCCCTCCTGTTGTGCCATTTGATTTTCTCTGCATCTGCATTGGGATATGCCTCAGTTTCCATAGTCACCATATAGAGACCTTTCTCTCTCAACAACATCTCCATCTTATCTTTCTAATCAAATAAATTGAATGGAGTCAAGATGATCTTCTGAGATTGGTCCATAGCTCAGAAACTGTGCCCTTTAGTCAGCAGAATATACTCCTAGTCAAGATGTCGAACCTGCAATATAAATATGGAAGGAGATAAATCGATATAAAAAGGCTCTGATACCATGTGTAAATTGAACCCAAGAGATAGAACAATTACGCTCACAAAATTGCTAATCAAACATGCAAAATTAACACCAAAGGAGACTGAAATTGGAGCATAACACTAATCTGTATTGAGTAAGTCTACAATAGCCAACATTGTGAAGTAATAGGCTGATATAATATATAATTACATGATATATTTGAATGCATAAATATGCCATTCGAAATAGTAAAAAAGAAGGATTACCAAAACCAGTCGAAACCCCCATAGGTGCATAAACTAGTTTCCAAATCTAGGTAGATGCTCATGAATTGGCTAAGTAAAGTGGGAAAGCTAAAGAGGTATGGAAATACAACTCATACATTCTTTTATTTGGAGAAAATGAGGGAGGATGATGTGGGAAAAAAATAAGGCAATTACCACTAGTCTAGCTTTCCCTTTTCCTTAAATCAGAAATAAAACAAGGCAGTTTTACAGAAAAAGCATATATGCACTTTGAAGAATATGGAATAAAGCAGACATGCTAAAATGGGTTTCCATGATGTTTTCCAAGTGCTCCATGACTCTGTTTTAGCATGTGTTGAATTCTAGGACATGTAGAAGGAAACTAGCATAGAGTGGAATCTAGGAAACAAGGTAATAAGACAAAAACGATTGAATTAATGTCTAAGGTAGGTATCTATGGGTTGATTATTCTAATAGTAATACCATTTAACCATTTGTACCCTATCCTAAGTCAACTTTTATTTTATGGTTTTTATTTTTTTAAGAGAATTTAACCATTGGTACTTTAACTTTATTTTATATTGGTAAAAATATTAAAATATAGGAGTAGTTGAGTGATATTTCTAGAAGGAATGTCAAGATTATAAATTAAAGTTTCACTTCTTCATTTGTGTGTGGCATCTTGACAAAAAGAAAAAATGTTAGATCTGATTCTTTGAGCATGCAACTATGGTTTCTAATGCTTGGAGTTGATGTATTAGGATTGGAAGTGGGTTATAACCCTTCTATTGCTAGCGTGACCTTTCTGGATTTTATTGGGCTCATATGTGACCTTCTGAGATTAAAATTCATGGCCATTTGGTACCTCTCTCTGTTGGTCGTGACTCTATTTCTCAGTTGGTTGTGAATGTGTGTCTCTCTGTTGGTTGTAATTGTGTTTCTCTACTATCCATGGTTGTGTGTCTCTCTACTGGTTGTGACTGTGTTTCCCTACTGGTTGTGTCTGTATTTCTTTTGCTAAGTCGTATATGACCTCCTCCTGTTGGGACGTGGCTTGCTTGTCATATTCCTACTAGAATGTGGTATTATAACAACCACTAAGGTTGGACCCTAAATATATAACAACCTCTAAGGATGAGTTGTGACTTGTTAGTATCATTTTTGCTGAGTTACGTCTTCAAGGGATGGGTTGTGAAGTTGTCTTTACCTTCTTAAGAAGTGATGGATAAATGATTGAAGTTTATGTTCATGTTCACTTAGAATCGGAGGTCAGTACCCTTACTACTATAACCTTCATAAGCTCTCTCTCAAGGTACATCATTTGTTCATCTAGGTGACTTGTCCCTTCGCTGACATGATCAGAACCTGAAAGTATCCGAGTATAAGGCTGATACAAAACAATTATAGATTAGTATTGTTCATGTTCTTTGTTATTGATTAGTAACGTTGTTATTTTCCTATACAATGTTATTATTTTGTTTCATTAGTTAGAATATTGTTACTGTACATGGAATTCGGTAAATCATCTTAGATCGAGGGGATACCCTCAATTTCGTCAATCAAGGACAATTACTTAATCCTTATATTAATACCCTTAATTCACAAGCCATTCATTATCTAGCAAATGCAATAGAGATATCTCTATCATCCATTTGGAAACAAAGATGGAAAATGGAAACTAGCATAGGATTACATAGAGAGGAGGAACAAATTTGGAATCAATTTGTACAAAGACTTCAACAATGTCCTATAATAAAGAATGTATGGTGTGTCCTCCTTGCTTAATCATTGATTTTTAGGGAAGAGTCAAATAGAAGAGTGGATAATTTTTTTAAAACTTGGAGATAAAATACCAAATTTAAATTGTACAATAAAATATCTGATAATAAAAAGGCCATGTGGGGCTCCCTCCAAATATGGTTCTATCACATGGAAAGAAAGAAATATTTAAAGTATAGAACCATTGGGCACTTTCCTTTGAAATTGTGTGCATCCAATTTTGCATTTTTTCAATAAGAAAAAGCTTTTATTTACAAAGTCTCATCCATATTTACAATATCCACATAATACATATTTGTAAATTTATATGGCAATTACAAAACAGTTTTGTACTTCCAAATAATAATAGAACCAACTCTAAAAATTTGTAGGTACCACCAAATAGGTACTTATCAGATCTATCTTCCTTGAGTGAGGAAGGTAGAATAGAAGAGGTCGAAAGTGAGACGCCTATTACAAGATCTAATAGGTCAAGATCAACTAGAGGTGAAAAGGTAAGGAGAAAATTTTGTAGACACATGAAACATTTTCTTTCTGAAGGATGATCATGTGATTATGATAATGAGAGCATAGGTGACATTGATTTTACCTTGAGGTATATACATCTTGTCAAACGATGGATACCCAAGGAGATACCCCAAGTGGAAACAGATTTATTACATTTCTCCATCGTCTTTACATGGATTGGGGATATTTTCCATGGATGGCATAATGGTCAAATATGTCACAAAAAATGAATTGATGGAGTATGTCAGACCAAGATACAAATATAATGACAGGTTGTTGTTGGTCCGATATACGTGAAGTATGCGAAGATACGTAGTTGCAGAAAATTATATATAACTATTGGACAGCAATATGGAAAAAGGAGATACTATGTATATTGATGGAAGGCCAAAAGATTTCAAAAATATCGCAGGGTTTATAAATAATACATGACCAAGGACAACACATAAGCTACCCAATTGAATATTTGAGGGGTGTTAAGGAAATCATGTATTCATATGTGAAACAAAATCAATAGTTGCAGGTGAAGAGTTGTTGATCGATTAAAATTTGAATCGAATAGATGTGGGGATTTCTATTATGGGGGTAATTATATTATACAACATTTAATTCAACCTTTGATCATTGAATTATTATTTTTTTGAAACAATTTTAATTATATGTACTTTTCATTTTTAATATGTCTTGATGCTTGAATTGAGGCAGGGTGATCATGGTCAGATGCCATAAGAAAGTAGACTTGATGAGGTTAACATCAATGAAATAGTAACCATAATTCATGATTGTATTACAACAATTAACATTTGAACATTTTTATGCTTATGAGATCAATATTTCAAGATGATATCATGCTTATTATATTATGGCATGGGTGTACTCAAAACACACCTGCAACTTTTGGTCAGGTATACGTGACTGCCATATTAACACTAAAGTTTATTAGACATGGTTCAATTTTAATTTTCAATATGAATATGTCTTGATTCTTGAATTGTGGTAGGATTTCCATGGGAAGTCACCAATGGTGTTGCATCAGGTAAATGTTAGCGTAAAGTACCTAATAGCATAAATGTAATAGTAACCACAATTCATGATTATATTACAACTGTTAACATTTCATATTTTTTATACTTATGAGCTCAATATTTCAAGATGATATCATGCTTATTGTATTGTGGCGAGGGTGTACTCAAAACACACCTACAACTTCTGGTCAGGTAAGCGTGATTGCCATATTAACAATAAATTTTTTATTCATTAATCATGTTTATTAGACATGGGTCAATTTTTACTTTTCAATATGAACATGTCTTACTTCTTGTATTGTGTCAATATGACAGTGAGAACTCACCAATGGTGTCGCATCAGGTAAATGATAGTGTAATACTACCTAAACATGATTAAAGTATTTATTTTTTATTATATGCATGTTATTTTTTTGACATGAATTTTTGTAATGATAAAAATAAATGAACTACTTTTATTCATTGATTTTTATAGAGAAACCCACATCAGGATGATGAGGTGGTCACTAAGGAAGATATATTTTATTCAATAGATCCAATGGAAACTGTAAAGAAGGATTTGAAAAATTCCAATCAAGAACTTCTTAAATTGATTGTAATCGGACCCAGGACAGAATAAATCAAAGTAAAAATTGATGACTTGAGGAAACAATAAAATAGTACAGGGTAAGTGGCATCTTTGAAAGATTTTACGAACTATGAAATATAGTCATTTATGTTATTTTAGTTCTATAGTTTTGATATGATATAATCAATTAAAGTTTTCTTTTTGTAGGATTTTTTGGAGATAACACCTGTGCATTGAGTACAAGTTGTAAAGGTCGGTATTGGTAGCAGCGATAGTTCAACACATTGTCAATATACTGTACCAACGAGCTTATTTGACTCTCATAAACAACAATTCCATTTATATGCTATGACCTCACCAGATGTTGGAGATAAACAAGGCCCTTCACCCACTACTACTTCACATGATGTTAGAGAGGACATTAGAATCGAATGTGAAAGTTGTTATCCTGAAGCAATATGTGTGGTTAGCAAGGGATCATTTCCCGTTTCCTTCTTGTTGGACAATGACTGTCTTCCAATCAAGAAACTGAATATTGAAGGTATTATTTAATTAATTCAGTGTTTTTTTCATGTAATTCAAATCCACATACCTCAAGTTATTTTTAATTAATGATCATATTCGTTTTGTAGGAAATAATGTTTTTTATAAGAAACTGCATGAGAAGGAACTAGATATTTTTGGGCCCACCATTTGTACATGGTGGAATTACCAAAATGATAAATCGAAATATGAACTAATGAACCACATGGTCAACTTGTTTAGTGATACCTTCAATAGAAAAGGTGTCACTACAACAACTGGCTTAAATTTGAAATATGCCAGGGAATATTATATGGACAATTTTCAAATTAACCCTAAGTATGAACGTCCTCTGAATGTTCCAGAGAAGGATTGGAAGGCACTCATGGATGATGCAAAGGACAAGGCATTGAGAAAATAAGGAAAGACTCGGCCACTCGGTTCACGAAGGTATGACACATCATATTTTCAATGACTAATGTTCAAATTTTCTTTTCTTTTTAAATATATTTAAGTTACGATATATAACATATTTGAAACCATTCACAGGCTCCTTGAAACCTATAAAGAGATAAAGGAAAGAATAGAAAAACATGGGCAGCACAAACTAGGCTAGGGTGGATATCAGAAACTTAGAGCACGAATTGTAAGAATCAAACAATCATTATTTGTAGCAAATTTCTTTCTAAATGTAGAGAAAAAATAATTGATTTATCACAATTGATTTTCATGGTGTTATGCTTGCAAGGAAATTCTTTTCAAGAGGCATCTCCTAAAGAAGACTTGGGGCTCAAATTCAAGTACGGTTTTCAACATGTGTTGGAACGTCAAAAAATCTTGGGGTAAACTCCAATCTCCCCATTGACGCACATAGGGGTAAATAAAACTAATAAGGCCATCATTATAATGAACTTGTGTAATATATTCATGATGAATGATTACATCGAAAAATAAATGTCTTTTTTTTTCAAGGTGAGAGCAACAAAAGCAATGAGGGTAGCTGTACCGAACAAGTACCACATGAAGGTGGGGAGTTGCCACATGGTGGTGGTGAGCAACATAGCCATTTAGGTATGTATAATATAAAATATAAGTATTTAATATAATTTTAAATATATAATTTATGACGTGTACTAATAAATTTTCTTTTGTGAATGGAAAAGCATGTACATGCTCATGCTCAACTAGAAGAGGAACAAATGGAAGAACCAATGAAAACTCTAGTTTTCTCACATAGTCAACCAACAAGTAAACTACATATATCAATAATAACTACACATTTATATCTATATAACATGCATGGTTTTTGTAGGGGATGCTTCTCTCCAACGACCTCCACGCTCTAGTATTCGACATACCAGAAACATGGTATGGGAGAGCGTGCCCACACAATCAATAGAAAGAGAGGGACCAACAATTACAATGGGAAATGGAAATGAATTAGATGTCCCCATCTTGGAATTTATGAAAAAAAATTTAAAAAAATGTAGTTGTATTCATTTAAGATTTGTATTTGACTAAGTAAAGAAATGAAATACTTACATTTTTGTTACAAGTTTCTTGATTTAGTCGGTGCATGGTCATATTTTAGAATTAAGGTTTATAATGTGAATGTTATTGCTTAGTTCATATTTCTGAATATGTGTGACATATTTCGAGGACTATGGTTATCCTCAATGGGATGGCCACCCCTTCCCAAGTTAACCCAAGGAAGATGAGATGCCCATATAATTTATAATGGGTTTAGATTTAATATATTCATGTTATTGATATTTCATCATTGTTGTCTTTCATTAACAACTTAGATATGATATTTATTGCTATTGTTATTGCTATTTTTGTTTTTAGTACTTTAATGATTATCACAACTCTATGTTTGATAGTACTGTGTTGATTAAAACAATTAATATACTTACATTTGTGATTTTTAAAATTTATATGTGAAATGTTTGTTCACTTTTTTGCATAGCTTATTTTTTAATATGTGTGACATATTCAAAGGACTATGGTTATCCTCAAGGGGATGGCTACCCCTTGCTGAGTTAACCTAAGGAAGATGATATGACCACATGGGCTTCGTTATCCAATGATGATGATTATGAGCTTCCACTCTTTGCATGGGACACATGAGACATATGACCACATACATTTGAGAAGGTGGGGTAACCTACCCTCATGTTGACTTGATGTGCATGATCCTAGTATGATATCATGTTTCCTTGTTATGTTACGTTGACTTGCATGTTTACTTGTATGTGATGTTTATCCTTATGGTGACTCGTGATTGACCCTTGCATGGTGACATTGGGGTATATGACCCTTAAATGTTAATGTTCAGGTTATTAATGACTAGCATGACCCCTTAGGGGTATTTTCCACCCTTGTGTTGACCTTAAGATACATCCTTAGGTACCATCCACCATAGCGCTACCTTATATCAATTTTATGAAGTACTTTGCTGTTGTTTTTTATTGTGAGTTGGTTGTATTATTATGCTACTATTGTTTTTTATTTGTGGGCTGGATAATCTATTTTAGGGTCTTTTCCAATTCTAGGTTCTCTCCTTACATAGGTATGTTGGTCTAGTTGAGTCTCATTCAAGTAACCTAACGCTAAGAGGTTGAAGTTTCTTTAGAAGCATTTTTTTCTAAGGATAAGGGAGGTCTTACTTAACATCTTATGTTGAGTTCATAATTGGTTCAGATTTGATATATATTGTTATTGTTATATATTGTCATCTTTCATTAACAACTTAGATATGATATAGATTGATACTGTTATTATTGTTAATGTTTTCAATACTTTAATGGTTATTGTAGCTCATTGTTTCTGGGACATGTTGGACATGAAATATATTGAGGTATGGTTTTTCTTTTCCACAAAAAATGATATAATTTTATTGTATTGTAGTAATACCTACAACATGACAATTGTGCCATACTATTTTTCTTTACAGGTCCTCTATCTTGTACACCCAATTGATGATGTTTCTATTCAAAATCTTTAGATGTGCAAAGACATAGTTTATATTTCTCCTATCCTTCCTTATGGTGTCTTACAAGTGTTTTTAATAATTTTTAGTATGAAATTAATTTGGTTTTGCTTTTTACTATTGTCCAATAATTGACCATAGTAGTAGGTCACTCAAAATTTCCTATTTAATGTTGATTGATGGTAGAAAATTGACCAAGATTCTATAATAAATAATTCTTGTTGTCGATCTAGCCCACAGAAACACTTAGATTTCTGGAAATTGTGTTTTGACGCATAGGTTTGTCCTCAAATATAGTGTAGAATCAAATCACTGCTGACTAGGGGGTCAACTAAGACTGAGAATTACTTTAATCTATGATCATATTTGAACCTAAGTTAAAGTTGGTGGGAAACATGATGGAATCCGGTAAATCCTAGTGAGCTAGAGCTATTAAAACTGACATGAACAACTATTCTAACAAATTATTTGCAAGATGCATCCATCTCTGTGCTTAAGTATACTTCACAAAAAAAAACTAAATAATTATCAATACACGAACTATATGAACCTTGGAATGATATCATGGGAATTGTCCACTTTGTAAACTCTCTGGATGAAAAGGATGCTACAACCAATGTTATATACATTTCTTATTTCTATTAATACCAACTTAGTTTTGTTTCAAGCTAATAAGTGTAACAGTGCTAGTTTCATTGAATCAAAGGGTCATGCTTATCTACCTAATCTCACTAATATTCTAGCTCTAATCATATCTATATTATGGAAACAAGATTGGATCTAAACACTCTATAAGCTCATATGGAAATCATAGGAATCCATGTTAAAATCATAGGGTTAGTTCTACTTACTAATCTAAATAAGAAGCTGACTAATATTACATTTACTCATATCCTATAAGCATGATATTTGATTTTATTTAGTAACAAGTATAACAAGGAAGCATGATTATAATGGTGTTAATAGTATAATTAGTTGAAATAAGAGTGCTTTTCTTTACATACAAATTTCTATGAACATGAAGTGTGTTAATAGTTACGAGATTATGCATAGTATGTACAGAGCTTAGAAGTGTTGGAACCATTAGTAAGAGAAATACTAGTAAGCTATGGTATTGATATTGAACATCCTTAGATTACATCATATTCATGAAACTAGTTATGCCCCTTATGTTCACACTGGTTACTACTTTCTATGTTGAGTATGTAATGGCAATAAATGATTTGATATAACTTACATATGTGTTAATAATTGAACATGTGGAATTTAACCACACCCTTTATCTCATCATACTCTTATCTTATTCACATATATAATAAAGCTTAGGTTTACTCAGCTCAATTACAACTATGTACTTAGTTTGATTTGTTTTGTGTTGATTTATATATTACATAATTCTAGGGGTTTCATTCATCCTTATGGAACAATTTAACCCGTATATCCTTTGCATTACTATAGATACTAGTATCACACTTACCTACCCTAATAAATAGGCATAGTAGTACCATATTATGTTGGAAATAATAGTACTAGGAGATATCAAGAAAGTGTATAATAATAATGAAAGCATCGTGTTCTGACGTTTAAGCTTGATAACATATATCACTGATTTCACATAATGAATGGAACTGGTATAGATTAAGTAAACAAGATTTTTTTCATAGTATTAAGCCCATATTGTACCAATCTAGTTACCCTAGGCTTATATGATAGGAATACAATGTGTTTTATCATTAAGCTAGTAATGGGAATCACCCTTATACAAGTTAGGATGTTTCAAATCTATAAGGAAAAAATGTAATCAGTAACATAAGAAAATCACTCTATGACTATGATACCTTAATAGTGATAGTAATATGTATTGATCACTTGTTCTATACCCTATCTCTTACATATATGAATCAAAGTATCTAAGCTTACTTATCCTACTTGTAACTAATGCTGCTTACTTTACCATCATCTTTAGAGTACTGATTCTATACATAGTAATGGTGTGATAATTCATTTGTAATTATGGAACTACTTATGAGGTTTATCATACCTTTTGCATGTCCATGACTAATATAACACAATTTTATTACAAAACATTCACTAGTCTAATCATTACGATTATACAATACTTGTTTATTAACACAACAATTCCCATTTGATGATTTGAGTAACATACCATAGGATAACACTACAACAAATCCTAGAATTTGCGTCCCTTTTTAGTGTAAATTTTTTTTACATTGAGAGGTCAAACTAGATGCTAAATGGGATGCATCATGGACAAAACTTAAAGCATCTCAAAAAACGTCTTTTTTTTCTTCCTAGATAGCATCCTTTATGACTTCCAAAATAGCATCTATTTTATTGCTTCCAGAATAGCGTCCAACTTTGCTTCCTAAACAACGCCAAGGTTTGCTTCCTAAATAACGTCATATTTTGTTTCCTAGCAAGTTTCCTCTTTTGCTTCTTAAATGACATCCCCGTTAGAGCCATATTTGCATCCTTAAAAGCGCCATGTTAGCATCCAAATTAGCATCCAATATTGCATCCATTTTTGCAACCACTTTAGCATCCCATTTTGCACTGTGTTTTACTTCCAAATATGTGTCAATTTTTGCTTCCAAATTTGCATCAATTTTTGCTTCCTTTTTTGCATCGTGTTTTTCTACCAAAATGACGCCAAATATTGCTTCTATTGTTGCACCATATTTTGCTTCCTATGTAGCGCCATGTTTTGCATCCAAAGTAATGTCTTATTTTGCTACCATATCAATGCCATGTTTGGCTTCATCATTAGCACCACGTGTTGCATCATTTTTAATGTCTAGTTTCGCATCTTATTTTGCTACTATATCAACTCCATGTTTTCCTTCATCATTAACTCCACGTGTTGCATCCTTTTTAATTCCTAGTTTCACATCTCTCATTTTTTTGTCACTAATTTAGTCGTTTTTAGTAGTTTTATATATGGATTTTGATCATTTTGTTCGGTCACTTATCTCTCATTGTCTGGTCACTTATCTCTTATTGTTTGCTTACTAATTTAGTTGTTTTTAACCGATATTATAATATCAATAGGGCATGGAGGAATCGAACCACCAACCTCCTGCTTGTAAGGAAGATGCTCTTCCATTGAGCTAGCACCCTTTAAGAATTTGGTTACCTAACTGACAAAGTCCTCTATAATGGTAAAAAATATCAATACACAACTTTTGAGTATCTAATGGTCGACAAAAGATGATAGATTTTATAAGTTCACAATGTAAGATCAAGCAAGCTATGAAATCCATAAACCTTTTCTAGGAATTTTGAACTAAACTCAATAAATTGACTTAATGGCATTGCAAAAATCACTATTCCCTAGCAACCGTAAGTGTACCACTATATGAGACCTATCAACAACAATTATCTTAGTGTGGATGCCAAGGATATAGTAGATAATCATGATCATCCTAGACCCATGTATAAGTGGATCAATAAGGAGAATCAAAAGAGGATGATCAACCCAATAGTTGGTGTTTCACATGGATCCTATCTACCATGGGATGAGCAAAGTTCCTTCTTCCATCAATCTAATGAGTATACACAAGGACAAATGGTTAGGATATATTGTAATGCCAATTCATAATGTTGATTTACTTCCTAGGGTGATGTTGCAGTGCTTGCACTGGGAGATCTACATGATCCCCAACAACATTGGTTGTAAGCATATTCATGGGGCCATAGAGTATAGAATGAGGCTGTCTTTTTATCTTTTTCTTTGGAAACCCAAACATGATTTTAAACATTGGGAGAAGGAATAGAATAAGATATACTTAACAAACTACAATCATGACAGGGCATATGATTATACTTTAGTCATTGTGCAGATGTTGGAAATGGGTACAACTGCCTAAGGACTATAAACAACATCCATTTAAATATGAATGCAAAACCTTCCATGTTAGAGGAATACTCGATGGCAGTGAGCTTACTGTTTCTAACATAAAGAAACAAAGAAGCCAGAAATGGAAGCTCCAAGGGGGTACACATAACATTAGAATGCAAAATAAACACCCTAAAGAAGTTCCATCTAGATTTTGCATTGTAAACAAGAAAGCATTCATAATATAGACAAAATTGTCTGTGATCGTAAAATAGGTCATATTTCAATTACCTATATCGTAGTGTGATTACTCTATTGGTTAGGTTTCCATTTTGGTCACTACAGAAAGATCTTGTCATGAAAAAATCCATAATATTTAGAATACCATTATTATCAATTGGCATATAATATCATATTTAAAGCCTAAAATGCCATGTTCAAACACTCATTTCAATAATCATATCTCATAATGAAATAAAGAGAAGAAAAAATATTGATAAAATCAAGAAATTACCTTGATGTCCCAATGCAAAACTTGGTTAATATGACATTGCATACATTTCTTTACCAACACAACCTACATCATGCAACAGAATGTAGTGTTTAGAGATTAAGAACTAGAGAAGTGTTGCATTATTGAACACTGAACAAGAATTCCCTTCAAATTTTGTTATTATTCTTAGTTACTGAATAAGTTTCTATGGATTTTATATTGAGGGGAATTAAAATAATTGTATTCCGTGTTAAGACGAGGTGCTAGAATAAGTGACACTCAATAATATAATATAAACAACACAAAAACAGGAGTGGTTGATGCGAGTTTTAATAATTTTCAACCTCAAAGAACAAAAAATAATTGAATATGCATCGGGATCTGCAATAGCCCCCAATAACAAACCAAAGGCTCTCACATTTTTTCAAGGAGTGGAATTACTCAAGGAGAAAGGAGAGACCCAATTATCAATGACTGGTGACTCCACCATTATCATTCAATCCTTGTCCAAACTGAATCCAATGCATAGGATCATCTCCCAATCTTCTTCTTCACAAAAATCTCTTTTCCAAATCCTAAGAATGCAAGACAAATGGGATATGAACAAGCCAATTTGGGAGTAAGCCTTGTGAAAGGGTTGATAAAAATAAATAAGGGTGTGTCTGTTTGTGCACCACTCCCATGGAATGTTTTGCATTTAAGGTTATGAACCACTCACAATGAAATATTAATACTCAAGGCTGCACCACCTTATCCATATTAATGCTGATGTGTGAGATATTGAATATTGTCGCTGCCCCAATGGTGAATGCATGTGGTTTTAAAATGGAGTCAACTATGGAAGGCCATTGTGTGCTTGAACCTAGTCCCATTTCTAGCTTCTGTAGTAGAGTGGAGGAGATTGAGTGTATGGGAGACTAAACCAACCCTCGATCACTTATGGGTTAGCGCCCTATCACTTTCAAAATAGGCCATTGTCATTGACCAGACAACCGTTGTGTTCTGTGAGGCCTACAAGGGGTTCAACGTGGCCTCCAACAATATGAGAAAGATGTCATTGAGACTCAATGTAATGTGAAGAATTTAAACTTCAGGTGGTTTTGCTGGCAAGAGGAGTTGGATAAGAAGTTAAAGGATAAACAAAGAATTAGAGACAATTGTGGAATTGAAACCGTTTCTCAACTGTTGGGATTGAAGGAAACAAAGAAGGAATTCTCTGCCTTTATTCTCTTCTCATGTCAATGATTTCTAGAACTAGAATCTTATCTGGGAGAGTTAAAAATCTCTAGTCAATAAATTTCTGCTCAAGTTCATATCCCTCTAGAGGTATCCCATGATATCTCCTCTTCAAATGTTGCTTCAGTTGGGGACCCATCACCAAATGGTTTCTCTTGGGGGTACCTAACAAAGAATGGCTTGCACAGCACTTCATAGACCTGGGTATGGAGATCTACATGCACTGCCAATCTTGTGGAACATGAAGAAGCAGCTGGCATGCACATGGATAGGCAGAATTTTTAGTTTCTCCTCTATATTTCTATAGTTACTAAGAACTACATAGTAATAGTTTTGTTATCTCAATTTGTACAACAATTTACCAACAAGAATTCTTATTGTGGCTAAAATTAGCTTCACTATAAAATTTTAGAAGGGAAATTTAGTTTTTGTTAGGGGATACAGATCCATCAGGTTGTGAGACACACACTGCAATACGCATCGCTTTCTTCTAGATCCATACCTTGGTTTCTCTTAGGGGTACCTAACAAAGAATGGCTCGCACAACACTTCACAAACCTCGCTATGGAGGACTACATGAAATGCCAATCTTGTGGAACATGAAGAAGCTGGCATGCACATGGATAGGAAGAATTTTTAGTTTCTCCTTTATATTTCTATAGTTACTAAGTACTGCAGAGTAATAGTTTTGTTATCTCAATTTGCACAACGATTTACCAGCAAGAATTCTTATAGTGGCTAAAATTAGCTTCACTAGAAAATTTTAGAAGGGCAATTTAGTTTTTGTTAGGGGCTATAGATCCATCAGGATGTGAGACACACTGCAATATGCATCACTATCTTCTAGATCCATAACTTGGATCTGCTTGTATTGTTCATCTTTCTCCCTGAGGGGCTTCCCACCTTGGAGCCTACCGATTATCTTTGCATGATTTAGTTCATTTTCATTTTTTGTTTCTGCATATTATTTATTATAGGAGATGCTTTAGATCTCCCACTTTGTATTGACATCATTGTAACCAACAGACTATTTGACCTACTTTAGCGGTCACTTGTCGAACATTAATAAAATTATCTTATCTTATCTACAACAATTACTCCTTTTGTATTACAACACTACACAACTTGGGTGCAATTTTCTCTGATACAAAATCTAATTGTTCTTGTGAAGAAAATTAAACACAAAATGAACGAAAATATAATTTGCAACTAGAACTCTGGCATGTTAAAATACATTTCACTACACCCTATGTATATCATTCCATGCAATGCATGTTGGTACATGGAAATTTATATTAAGTATAAACCATAAATTTTAAACCAAACATAAAGGTATTTAACAAACCAATGTTGCAGAGCGCAAAGTGAAGCAAGGATCGAAAGCTGCAAATCCATGAGCACACCTACCCAAAAAATCCCAAGGGTATTCCATATATAATATATGTTATATTTATTATAATGCATGCCCAATGCCAATATAGTAGCATAAAATATAAAAGCATAGATTAGAGTGTTACTTGTAAATAAATACTACATTATTGAAAGGTTAGAAATGTCATCCATAGTAGATAGCATTAACCATTTAGTACACAAATAACATTATATGAAAACTAAACAAACTCTTAATGGCCATGATATTTTTATATTTGTTTGGCCCATGGAAGCTTGTGTTAACCACCATGATTAGCCCCATGTGATGGGCATAGTCAAGACTAAATAGTTAGCTCCCTTATATAAGCATTATGAAATGAGGGGAAAATTTTATTCATTATATGAGAATTGTAATGAAAGATCTTCTTTATATAGTACTGGCACTAAAAGGACCTTGAGGAGACAAACATGTGAGATACTCCTTCTCAGTATTTTGTTGGATCAATAATTTGGTTGATGGATGAATGAGGACTTGGTGTTAGATTGTACCTCGAACAGTCTTCTACAGGACAGGGTAGTGGGACACACTAGTGAATATATCTGGGCACTTTAAAAGGACAGTGAGAATACATTTCTTCTTCAGCACTTGGGCACATTAATTATGAGGGAGTAATCAGTGTTATAAGAGTGGATTGCTCTTCTATCTTTAGTAATCTATTCATAGCAGCTTGCATGTCGTTTCTCAGTTAAGTAAAAGAGGAAACATGAAATTACATGTGTTAGAATACTAAGCAGTTTTCTAATTTCTAGCTTAAGTCTAAATTCAGTTAGGCACATGCAGTCTAGTAGGTAGAGTGCATGCTTGAATGCCTCATATCATCTTTAGTTGAGGTGTTATTATGCATGTACCTACTCTTATTCTCAGTGTATAAAAGAGAAGGAAAGGGTATAGGTTTATCCATTCATTTTGGAGCAACAAATAGTGAATTTGTTTCCTATGGTTTTCCTGCAGCAGATTTCAGATCATACAATACGAAAGAAGTAAAAGATTTTGGCAGTCCATCTACTAATATTTTTTTGTCTTTGAAGAGTGAGTAAAAATGATGTGATTTGGGAGTCAGGATAGATCTATTAGTTTCCGTTATAATTTTTCTACAGTATGTTTTTGTAAATTTAATCATTATTAGAAGAAAATGATTTGAATGGATTTAAGGTTTCAACTATCTAGTAGTTTATGAAATCTTTTAGTACAAAGTCTATTGACCATGGTTTAAAAAATTTATCATGGTACAGTTTCTGAAATTTCCCAGATTCCATATATGGAGAGGAACACACTGTCTAAAGTAGAGAAGTGTCAGAGTATTGCAGTGGTCAGTATGTCCAAGCTTCAGTGATCGAAGCACAATTGTGCAGTGATTGGCATGTGGACCTCAGAAGGTTTGTGTGGTAGGAAATCCTATTTTTGATGCAACGACAAAGCAGTGGAAACAATGGCCATTCCTAGCATGTGAATGCCACTTGTTGGAGGGAGCCTCTTCAACTTTGTGCTATGGAAATTGAGATTGTAAAACCTCCCAAAAATGGTAGACTTGTGGTACCTTGTAGAGAAGATGGTTTCACGAGCTACAAACCCAAATATCTGGCAAAACACAACAAGGTAGTAATTGCAAAGCGAATCCTATTGGATTCAATGAAGGATCACTTGATCCCTTGTATAATCAGTGAAAACACAACCAAAGACATGTATGATGCCTTGGAAACATTGTTCTAGAGTGCAAATATATCTAATAAGATGCTATTGAAGAACAATCTCACCTCTTCCCATACAAGCAAAACATTAGCAAGCAATCTCATTAAAAAGAAAAGATGAAAGACTAGATTGCAACAGTTGGAAACACAGTTGAGGATAATGAGCTAGTTTGGGTTTCTATGAATGGTTTAGTCCATTGGAGCACAACCTTGTCCAAGTAATCAATGGTTGTGAACATTTTCTTGAATTTAAGCAGTAATAAAATGCTTTTATTGGAGAGGATATGAGACTACAAAAAGTTTTCATCAGTTATGAGGATGTTTCAGACTTAGCCCTCATTGAGAAGGTGATGGAGGGAGGAAAGAATGAATCCGAGGAGGGTTATAAGAAGAAAAAATATTCAATGCCCCCTAGCTAGCAGAATAAGGATTCGAGCCATACCAAGAGCTTCAACTACAAAAATCATGGCCATTATGCTTCTCGATGACCTAAGAAGAAGATGGGTAAGCAGGGGTAAAATGATCGTTTGGATTTTCCTAAATAAAAAAACATAAAATTACCTGATGAAATACAAAATAGGTCCTTAGAACTGATTAATATCATTCAATAAGGAAGGTTAACAATAAATCCATGTTGCTTTCCAATAAAAATAACCAGAATAGTCCTTTACCATTAATTCTCAAAAGGCGCATGAGCATCAAGGCTCTCTTAGCTTCCATTCATCAAAGTAATGGAAAATGGAAACAAATGAAGGTTTATATTAAGCAGATTGAGGAAGACTTCAATTTTTTTGCAGGGCATTTTCAACCTATAGACTGGTCAGGAAATAATAGGATGCAAGATGGTTGTGATCACCGTACTACTAAAATGATCAAAACAATTTTGTTGTAATATAGTTAGACCCTACAGAAAGAAGTCAAATCTGATTTAATATTTGTACCTACTTATTGGTTGTGGTCTTTGTGGTCCTAGCATGTAAAAAATCCCATTGTAATCAAGAGAAAAGAAGGTGAAGAACAAATTTTTGTCGTACCTTTTGTGATACCAAAAGGGGAAAACAAAGAAGAATATCTATATGAAAATTAGACAAATGCTACACTTAGGGGGTTATCTTCACAAATTCATTCTGCTAGATATGCTACAACCCCACAGATTGAGTATATTAAAGGTCTGATAAAGATGTCATAGGAGAATATCATCAAGAACATTCAATACTAGATCAACTCCATACTCATGATAGAGATGTAGACGAAGCCCTTAAAGTGTTAGGATTATTAATCCTCCCTTGTCCAAATTTGGTCATATGTCTAAATCAGGAGTCCATCCAGTCTATTTATATTCATTAACACCATTGGGTCCACTTGACCTAAATGGGGCACATGTTTCAGTTACTAAAGTGTGGGGAACACTAATTGAGGCTTACTGCCACTGATTGCACTTAATTGCATCACTTTAGGAGATTCCTATACCAATCCCTACAATTTAGGAGCCACTGGGAGTGCCGAAACCAACCAAGGTCAGTTCAGTTTAGTTAATGACTAGTCAAGCTAAGTTAGGAGTCAGTTACATTCAGTTCTAGTCCTCTACATTTAGTTAGCGCTAGGTTTACTTGACTGCACTCATGAGGGGCGCATTTCTCACCTACCACAGTTAGTTAGCCTTAGTCAACATTGAATGTAACACTTGAGTTGTGTTTTAGAGCTCCAATGAACTCCGGTTATGGTTTAGACAAGGTCAGTTAATTACTGAGTCCTCCGATAGTGATTTTGACAAGTTTTAGTTACCTACAGTCAAGTAGAGTCTATCAATTTGAATTTCCTCATGTGGATTCGAATTTCATGTGGCTATTAAAGCCATTGTACTTCATTGTAATTATTATCTGATTACTTTTTTATTAATGAAATCATTCATAGCTGCAAGCCATTTTTGCACTGTTCCATTCTTCAATTGCTGAGTAAATTGTGTGATCTATTTTGTGAGTTGTGTGTTTGTCCACAGATCTATGTGCTCAATTTAATATAAATAAGTAATGATAGAGATCAAGCAAGTCCTGACCATCACTGGTAAAATCAATAAAAGGACTAAAAATATTTGGGTAAAGAAAAACCTAAGGAAAAATTAGATATATCTAGACTACCTCTAAATTTCAGATCTCAAGAAATGTTTTTTCTGGCTCCTTCCATTGGAACAACAACAACCAAAAAAGAAAGATAGAATAGGAGCAAGGTTGAGATTGGATGAGAGACAAATTCACCCCAAGAATCCTGGGCAATGGCAGTCCAATCAATCCTTCCCACCACTGAGGATAAAAATTCCCAAGTAAGAAAACCCATGAAAGGACTCCATACCATATGCATAGACCTCCAGCTCTAGATCTGGAAGATGGAATGAATATTAACCAAATGCCATGGTCACCAGAAGT
This sequence comes from Pseudotsuga menziesii, assembly GCA_001517045.1. Taxonomy (NCBI): domain Eukaryota; kingdom Viridiplantae; phylum Streptophyta; class Pinopsida; order Pinales; family Pinaceae; genus Pseudotsuga; species Pseudotsuga menziesii. The sequence continues at coordinate 111,775 of LPNX010541449.1, forward strand.
TCTATAATGGAACTTGAATGGATCTAGTACTCAGCAGATAGAACAGATGATACACAGAATGTTTACTATCTATAGAGATAATGTAGCTAATGGCAAAGATCCTACTTCTTGTAGAATGATAATACCAATGTTTACAGGAGCCCTGCAAAAATGGTGGCAAAGAATAATGAAAATGGAAACATGGAACAAATGGGAACAAACAAAAACAAAAAATGCAGAGGGACTTGAAGAGTCTAACCTAATAGGTTGCATGAATGCAGAAATAATAAAATACTGGGGAGGAATAACATAAAATATGAAAGCTAAAAACACCCAATTCCTGTTAAGTATGAAAATCCTCATAGATTTTAAACTGTTTCACCGAGATTGGGTAATCAGAATATAAGATGTAGAAAATAGTGATAGCGAAGTTTGGAAGAAAAATACATTTCTGCATTGCCAAAAAAATTCCAAGGATTTTTCACTGGTGCTTTAAGTAAACAATCCTTGACAGAGTACAATTGGGATGAATATTATGACATCATACTCAGCTGCATAGGAGATGTATGCATGAGAAGGACAACCACCAAAGATACTCAAGAATATCTTTGAAGAAAAGCAGGAGTATGCAGACAATACATAATGCAAGAACCATACTACCCCCAAAGAAAATAGAGAACAAAAGGCCTGAGAAAAAAGGAAAAAATGAAATACTACAAGTATGTATATCCTGAGAGATACAGGAAATACAAGAAGAAAAAGGAATTAGAAAGGTACCATAGAAAATGGAGGAAACCCAGAAAATATGGCAAATGTTATTCCTCAAATAATGGTAAGAGTAATTACTAGTATGAAAAACAAGAACGAGTTTGGAGGAAAGTTAAGATGGAAGTATTCTCCAAAACCAAAATGCTACAAATGTGGCACACTTGGGCATTATGCAAATAAATGCCCAAACCCAGTAAATCCAAGAGAAAAAACCAGTTTCTCTAGAGTAAATAAGGTACATATGTCCCCAAAAGAGATGATTAAAAATTATAAATGTGCATTGTGCGAAAAGAAGGGACATAGAGAAACCTAGTGCCCAGAAAGCATAGCCTTTGGAGATACATACAATGAAGAAAAATCTTCTTCATCAAAAGAAGTAAACTTCAATTATTCTTCATCATAAGAAAGCACAAATTTTGATCAAATACTGAAAGCTGGTGAGGACCATCAATGTAAATGCTCTGATTCAGAAGATTGCCATTGCTCAATCCCAGAAGAAAATTTCAGTAGCAATCCCAATGAAGATGATGATAATGTTTATGCTACATATCTTGCAAGGGAAAGAATATAAGGTCTCCACTTCCTAATGCAATATGATAAGGACCAACAATTAGGCCTCAATGATGATGAGACAAATAGAAGAAATGGAAGAAGGCCAAGCCAAAGAAACAATGAAGAAATCCTTTGCAGAAGCATTCCTACAAAACAGAAAAGAGAAAGAAGACCAACGATCAAGGGCTAGTAGTAGATCAAGGAAGTTCAATTTTCACACAAAATCAAATTGGAATCTATTTGCAACAACTCTCCCTTCTTATGAAATAAATACTATGCCATTGCTAGAGACAGACAAAAAAAAGCGGTAACAGTACATGACCTAGCAAGAGAACAAAAAAAATTGAAAAAGAAGATTAAGGAACTCTGAACCACAATAGAAAAGATAGAAATCTAAATAGGATCTAGAAAGCTCAGATTCAATCCTCTAAATTGAGGAGCAAGAGCTGAGAGATTAAGGGTCAAAATTCACTGACATAAGAGGCCCTAAACTTTCTGATTTTGATGCTTTCAAAGTAAATGCAATTGTGCACCAAAGATATACTGTCTCTCTCAGAATCAGGATTGAAAATGAAGATTTTATATTTCCCACCCTGATAGATTCTAGACCAGACATTAATATGATATATTAGTAGATAAGATTCCTGCCGAACTTGGTCATCCTACTTGCCATATTTTTCGTGCAGTAGGATCTTCATCTATGGTAATGTTTGAGATTCCAATAGCTCAAGTCTATACGAACCAATACAAATTGGACGTAAATTTCTATTTGATGAAGTTGAATTTAGATTGCACATTAGGAAACCCATTCTTAACTGCAGCAGAACCACATGGTATAACATCTGTAAGAGGAATCAAAGGGCTCTACCTGATAGTTGAGCAAGAACATAAATCTATGTTCCTTCCATTGATCTCTAAATGAAGGATATCCATGGTACATAGTGTGAGAATAGATCGGACGGTAAAGAGATTACTCCAGAATGAAATTGCTGCAAAAAGAAAAATAGATCCTGGCAATAAAAGATCAAACCAGGACTGTGAATATTATAGAGAAATTAAAACAGAAAAGGTGGAAGGATATCAAAGCTCAGACAAAAGAAATATATTACAAGGGAAAGGTTTGTGCAGCTACTCCAAAAGCATTTTGGCGCAGGAAAAAGAATACAATCTCTCTGCCATTAAAACCAGATTTCAAAGGATCTACATGACACTCAAATGCTGTCCCCATGAATAAAGAGATGCATCTTCATTGCAAAAATTAAATTCAAAAACTTGGGTATTTGAGCTATTCTTAATTCCTTTACAAGTTTCCATGTAAGGAAATCTTTTGTGTGTATATACTATATACACACACTTATGGGTGTCTGATTTATTCTATATTCCTTCACAAGTTGCCATGCAAGGCACCCTTTTGTAATATGGAGCATTTCCCCTCAATTAAATAAATAGTTTTTGTCACATTATATTTTCCCTGTATAATTTATTTTATAAATTTATTGTGTATTCTTTAGTATTTTTGGCATATGAAGTACTGATTAGGAGCAGGATTACCAATTTTTTTCATCTACCAATATGCATCAGAACTCCACATTTGAAACTAACAGAAAATAAGAACAGAACACATAATATGTGCATGATCATATCTGTTAAAATAGGGATTTATCATAACTTGACAGGGTTGAAACTACTTAGCACTAGGCCAGGTTCTAGTAGGTCCCCTTTAGTCCAAAGGTGTCACAGTTGGCTTGCAAATATATGCAACTTACAAATTTGGTACAGTCAGATGCATGTGTTAATGGAGAAAAAATCCTAGTTGCATTAGATCCTATAATTTGAGGATGGGAACGGACAATCATGCAAATTACTAATTGTGAATCCGTTCCAAAGAGACATGAAACAAAATCTACAAACATTGAAAAGATCCATACTTGAAAATGTCCTCAAAGACTTCCAATTTCACATGAAACAATATTTAAGCAAATCAATTTCAAGTAAAAGGAAGAAAACAAAGACTGTAAGAATGAAGAAATAATATTTCTTGATAAAAAAACAATGAATAATTGTAAGAATGACTACGGTTAAATTTGCCTTGTGGGTGTATGTGGGGTAGTGTGGGGTTATTTGTAAAATTAATCAAACTGGCACTGAATATCAAAGGATGGGATTGGGATAACATACCTTGTACATTGTATACACCTTGTCATGACAGTATTGACGAGAGGGATGAGGTTCTTATCAAACACAAACCTCTGTGTTTCGATGAAATGCCTGCAATATGATCTAAAAGCCATAGACCGATCCTGCAGATCGCACTCCCCTCCTTGGTCATAGATTGGGAAATCTAATAGATGATTCATCAAAATAAAATCCATCATCCCTTCCCTTTCTTTCTTCTCCATTGGGGTATCAGTCTTTATTTTCAATCCTGTCAATTAAACCCTAAAATCAACATCCTTCCGATTCAAACCCTCAAGAAGCAGTTAACAGCTTCGGTATTGGTGGAAACCATAGTGAAAAGAGAAAAGGCCTTTAATTACCAGGAAGCATAGGCATAACACAATATGCCATGGGCTTGGGACTCTTCTCGACCTCAACGAGACACATGGGGAAATTTCTAATGATGGATAGGTGGGAAAGATAGCAGAAATGAGAGATATCGACCCCCACTAACTCATAGGTTTGGAGCATGGTCATGCCCTAGAGAATCTTGACCTGATGGCAATCCACCATTACTCAAAATCTTCCTCCGGCTTGGGGATCTCCAGCCACGCTCCTCCCACCGATGTTCTCTTCTCTATGCTCGCTTCTGTTTCCCTTGCTGGAGACAAGGATATTTCCCGCCTCCATCCCTCACCATTGAGTCCCAAGCCCTCATGCTACTGCTACACGGCCTATAAGTGCCCCACGAGCTATTTTGATCTCCTCACTGTCTGAAATGAGAGCATTCCAATCCCCATTTCAACCATTCCAATCCCCTCGACCATTCCAAAATTTAGTTGGGGTTTTGTGGCTCAATGTAAAGGGTCGCTAATCTTTCTCCCACATACAAACTTCCTCAAATTTACTTTCTCACTCACAATGTTTCTCTTTTCTTTTTTATAATTGTGAATGAGTCATACGTGAAGTATAGTTTGGGTGTTAAGAGCTATTTTTGTCATTAAATTTAAATGGTGGAAAGTGTGCCTTTGGATTTAAGTTCTATGGTATATATTAGGTTTTGAGTTGGGAAGAATTAATTATGTGTTATATGTTTATATGTGCAATGAAATGTGAAGGGTTAAATAAAGTAAAATATGTAATGTTAGAATGTGTAACTATACATATTTGTGAAGCGTTTGTTTGCAGGAGTTTTTTTTTCATAAAGGTTTTTTTTGGGGATATATTTACAATGTGAATACTTTATAAAATAGATGTTGGTGGTTCTTTTATGGAGTAAATGATAAATAAATAATACTTGCTTTATGAATGTATTATTGGTTTATCTTTAATTGTATGTATGTTTGTTTGTGGTCTTATTTCATTTCAATGCTATTTTTCTTTTGTAGAGATGAAAATTGCTTCACAAGTGAGTATGTATAGTAGGTTCTACCTTTAGGTTATATGTGCACTTAATTGGGTTTTTTTATCCATTTCAGAAGGTGAATTTATTTATTACCAAAATATTTAGAAAATGACACTAATACATTTTGGTAAATGGACACCTATCTTTTTTTATGAATGGTGAGCCTAAAAATAACTAGTCTCACTTTCTCAAACTTGAACGAATCATGATGCATTTTGTAATCTCAATAACTGCTCAAAAGATACATCAATATTAATATCCATGTCGTACAAACCCCACACAAGGATGTATCATGTTCGTTCAAGTTTAAAATTAGATCAATGTCACAATAGTCGCTCAAAGTTGTATCTAGAGCACAATGCATAAAAATTCTAATGCTTATTATGTGAAGGGATTCGATGGGTTCAAAATAGGGTTACCTAGGTCACTCAAAGTTGTAGCTAGAGCACAACGCATCAAAATTCTAATACTTATTGTGTGAAGGCCTTCAATGGCTTCAAAATAGGGTTACCTAGGTCGCTCAAAGTTGTAGATAGAGCACAACACATCAAAATGCTAATGCTTATTGTGTGAAGGCCTTCTATGGGTTCAAAATAGGGTTACCTAGGTCACTCAAAGTTGTAGCTAGATCAATTCTAAACTAATGTACTTACCATTAGGATCAGCAATTCTTGCCATCTGGAGCTCATCAGAATTTGACAAATCTGCATTTGTAGGTGAAACTGCTAGAATGATACATGTTTCATGCTTGATATATGAAAAAATCATTGTTCTAATCCAGGATTCAATATCAGAAGGTTGATCTCCCACTGGAACCTTATTTATACCAAGCAATTGCACTAGAGTTATATTAAGAACATTTGGAGAAAATATTTTCAACCGAATTTTCTTATCCAAGACACCTTTGTTTACTCCAACTTCCCTCTCTGTTTATTCCTGCACTATTTGGGCACCAAAAACAACTTAGAATTTCAAAATAAAAAGACACCATTATTCCACCATCATATCAGTGGCATTTACACAATCATATGCATATACAAATAAAAATACATGAGAATAAAAAGATTAACCCTTTTTCTAAAATGATAGACCTAAAGGATCGAACTAAAATCTACACGGATCCCATGTAGAAGCTTCAGAGTCTTTGTGTGCAAGAACATTGAGCCCTTCTAAAAAAAACACCTGAGTGTTCAAAAATAAATTATGGATAGCCAAAGAATGCTAAAAAAGGTAAGCACGATGACATGGCAGCAAAAGTTGGGAAGCCAAGTCTCTGTACTGATAGTGGATTGTGGAAAGTGATTTTGTCCATTGATACAGTAATCAATATGTGAAGCACGTAATGGAAGGTCATGGTGGCCATCAAATCAGCCCAGTAAGAATGGAACCAGTTATTGTTGATGAGAGCAATCCAAAATTCGGTGTCGAGGATTCACTGTATTCTCATCTGACGAGAACCATTTCTATATTGGCCTCCTACATGAGTTTGTAATTCAAGGATATCATTACCAACAAATGGATACCTTTTTAAAGAAAATGGAGTGTTCACAGTCAAATTCTATACATCCTCAAAATTTTGAATAACCCATCAATGTCCAAAACATTTGGGGACAGCTTAGTGAGAGAAAATGATGGAAAGTAACCTCTAAAATTCAATATTTAAACAAAAACTATTCAAATGAAAGCAAAATATTAGCATGGAGCCATCTTAACACTGAAACGTTTAAGCAACAACAGATTTGCACATGGGTTTTTTACCCTCTTGGTGTTTAATAGATCTGGCTGGAGCTAAGACGGATCCATGCTAGTAAAATCCAACTTTGGTATTGAAAGTTGATCAAGGAAACTAGCAATTTTTTAAATTTGTAAATATAGTAATATTTGGGCTAAGGCGTGTAATATTTTTCCTAACACAAAAATAAGCTATCAATAATCTAAAATTTAAAATAGTAAGTTTCTTGAACTAGCATTTTTCGAAGGAACTCTCTACAATTAATGACATATCACTATATTAGTGAAATTTTATGTCATGCAATGATACAATCACTGAATATCCTCTAAATATTCTTGAAACAACCCAAATGGCAACCACTCAAGTTTATAATTATGATATTGCAAATATACCTGAAATTTTAAGCTTGCAAAAAAAAATTAAAAATTGATCACCTAGCTATGAATTCTGGCCATTAAATCCATAGCATTACAAAGGAACAACTTTGAATCCCTTTAGGAATACAATTGAAAAAAACTATCTTGGTCACAGAGCCTGGTTGCCAAAATTATAGAATTGTGAAAAAGAATAACATTCACTTTTAAATTGGGCATTTTTCAAATGTCGACAACATTGAAAATAAATGCACAGTGCCTGGATGAACAACATTCACATATAAATTGGACAATTTTCAAATGTCAACAGCATTGCACATAAATGTACAATACCTAGATCTCCTTGTGAATCGTTGAGAAGTTGGTAAAGTGTTTTCCCGGAAGATGCAAGAATTCACCCCATTCAGAAGCCTCATCCATTCGCGAGGGAAATTGAACAAGCTTCAAAATGGGAGGCCTTCGCTTGCAAATATCGCTTCCTCTGAAGAGAAAATCTTTTCCTACAAGAGCTTCTAGCACACTAGATTTACCACTACTCTGAATTCCTACAACCACAACTTAGGGCAGGTCAATAGTGGAGGTACTGCCCAGTTGTGCAAATATGTCTTGCAAATTATTTATCACAGGGATAACAGATTGGCCCAGGGAATAAACAACAGTGGTGGTGGAATTTGAAAAAGATGGAGACATGTCTTCAGGTGTGATCACATGATCATCCATGATATGCAACTAATATGCATAAACCCAGCTAAAGATATGCCAAAACCCATTGCAAAATGGATCAAACCCACCAAACAAAATCCAAAACTGCCTAAAACTAAGAACAACCCTAAAACACCTGATATAAGTATCTATACCAACAATTCAGGATGACAAACCCACTAAAATAATTATTTATAAATCCCTCCAAAAGATATGAAAGCACGACTTATCTGGAGTGGAGATTTACCACTAACAAATGGATCGATCCCACCAATTCTCGGCATCAAATCCACTAAAATGTTCTATTAATCTACCAAATTATAATTGTAAAAACCCTACTTTAAAAAAACTAAAAATCAAGCTATAAAACCTAGAAATGAAATTGAAGGCTATAGAATCCACTATAAGTTTAGCTAAACCCTCCAAAAGATCAATCGGAACCAACAAGAATCGAGCTATTCAAACACCCCACTTAATAATTGATTAGAATCACCAAAAATATGCATTGAAACCTTGCTTAAAATGCATCAGAACAAGACGGTCATTGGAGGATATTAAAAATAAATAAAAGAACTCATAGCACACCCCAACATGAAAAAATTTAGCAGCGATTTGAAGTCCAAAATAGCTGAATGGAAAGAATGTTCACTGCCAAGAACATTAAAATAAGCAGGGAAAAAATCCCACTCGTATCAAATGTTGCAGAGCACAGGTTAACCTGTACAGAAGCTCTAATGAATCGATGGAATTTCTGATAATATACACAGTGAGCAGATTGAACACTATTTTTAATTTTAAGCGTGTGATTTTGAAATATGCACTGTCGATTTCTATGTTTTATTTGACTTTCCAAGCCTGAGGTCGAAACTAGCAGGTTCAAAAAGCCCCTTAAAAAATGAAGAATTTGTGGTGGATGCATGCTTTTGTAAAGATTGTATTACCCATAAAGAAAAATGTCTATTCTTACTTTTTTTTAATAGCCATTGTTTGTTTCATGGTTAAGTGAGGTGTGGGGTGCTTTTTTAATTTAAAATTTGAAACTATTGGTTATGGTTTTATTTTAATTATCTTAATTGTATATCTATATCTATCTATCTATATATATATAGGACATCACAAATTTATTGAAGCTATGTGTGTTTTATGTATTAGGTGAATTTTTCAATTTACACTTTCATGACTTTTTGATTGAATGGAATTTTTCGAGTGTTGTAAGTGATGATATATATATATATATATATATATATATATATATATATATATTTAGCAAAAAGAATCACCTTCTTGATATTTCGATGGAATAAAGGAAAGCTTATCACATATGGGAAATCTCAACAAATTTCTCCATATTTTTAGTTTGGTAGGTCGAGCAAACTGTTGGTCGGACATCCAATCCAGAATATGTCTCAACAGAATTGAACCCAGGTGGATGGAATGAAATCCATCAAGCCCCACCAACGATGTATCATTCACTCTTTCTTCAGCGGAAAAACCACCTTCCTAATATTCCGAAGGAATCAAGGAAATCTTACCACATACAAGAAATCTCAACAAACTTCGCCACATTCATAGTTTGGTAGGTCAAGCAAATCATCAGCTGGACATCCAAGCCAAAATATGTCTCAACAGAATTGAACCCAGGTAGATGGAATGAAATCCATCTAGCCCCACCAACAATCGATGATATTTCTTTAAATATTATAAATTGAAGAATTTTTTTTTAAGTATGGCTGGTATCAACAAATGTATTGACAAAAGCTTTTGAGAATTAAGGAAGGGTATGTTTTTGGCATCATTCATGATAGGCGGAAGAATCTTTCTTAAGTATTTTAAGTTTACAACACTATTTTAATGTTGTGGGTACCTTTTCAAATGTTTATTTAGCATTTTGGTTAATATCCACTAATAATTGATTTTGTATTCTTAAAGGTGTACTTGACACTTTGTGATAAAAAGAACCATCTTGTTATTAAAATGAGTATTTACAACACTTTTATGTGTTGTGTTGTGGTATCTTTTCAAATGTCTTGATTTAGGATTTTAGTTAAAAACTAACATTCATTGATAATTAGTTTTGTGCTTTTTAATTGAAAAATGATGTGCTTATCATTTTGTAATGACGTAGTCTAAAGATTAGATGATTTTCTCTTTTTTTCGACTATTTTTTTCTTAAAATCTGGCCATAAATTTTCAAATCTCAAATGTAAGGTGTTGAGATTACATAATTTGAGTTTCATGACATTTTTGGGGATGTTCATTCCAATTTTACAATAAAAAATGGATTTGGGGAAATGAAAAGTTATGATCTAGCCATTTTTTAATCGCCAATTCCGTAAAAATCCAGTGAAAAGTAAAAAATAGTCTAATCATTAGATAATTCATTTTGTAATGAGAAGAAACATCAAGTTAAAGAAATATCTATTTTACTAGTTCAAAAATAATTCGTTGATGTCTTTGTATACAAAATGTAGTAATGTTTTTAATTAATCATGGAAAGATTTGGGACTTTTTGCTTCAATAATATTACATTAATGGTACAAGTTCATATTAATACATTTTTTAGTTTTTGAAAACTTCACCACTTCTTAAATATTTGGGTTTTTTTTGGTAATCAAGTGGGATAGTCCGATGGGTTAGTTTGAGTAGTTGAGTGTCGTGAATTGTAAGCAAGAGATCACGAGGTCAAGTTCCTTGGCTAGCTAACTCAATGGATATTGTGGACCTCACTTGATGTCCCTATCATATTACATTGCAAAAACTACAACCAAACAATTTACATCTAATATCATAAACAAAATTATGAAAAATACTTGAAATATTTATAAAGATGTACATTTTGTATAAAAAAAAAGACAAAATTTATGCTAAGAAAATATCATTAACAACCTCAACATCAAATGTTGAGGATGGACTTTTCACTTCACCTCTTATGTTGGGTGCATCACTTTGATTGAGATTGTTTTACTTCAGATCATTATAACTTTTATCTTAAAATTACACTTATATTATCTTTCTTATAATTTTTTTATTACAACATTCTCTTCCAATTCTTATATTCCTGTTGTATTCAAAAATATTATTATAAAACATTGTTCTATTTAGAATAAACAAAACAAGTTAAGTCAGTGAAATTGGAGTGTTTCTATTGTTTTTAAATGTTTGCACACTACAAATCAACGTACCTAGAAGTGAAATTGGTACCCTAATTGGGATGCTAATTATCGTCCAAAATAGAGAAAACTTTTAAAAAGGGATGACAATTGGGATTCCAATTAGGGTGCTAAATGGGATGCTAATTTGGATTCTAATTGGGATGCTAATTGGGACGTTAATTGGGATGCTAATTAGCACCAACTTTTAAAAAGGGATGATAATTGGGATGTTAATTAGGATGCTAATTGGAACGCTAATTGGGATTCTAATGGGGATGTTAATTGTGACGTAAATTGGGATGCTAATTAGCATCCAAGATAGTGCCAACTTTTAAAAAGGGACGTTAATTGGGACGCTAATTGGGACTCTAATAAGGACTCTAATTGGGATGCTAATTAGCCTCCAAAATAGCACCAACTTTTAAAAAGGGATGCAAATAACACCATTAAAAGCACCATCATGTGGAAAAGCATTCACTTTGTCCAAAAAATGATGAAAAATACACTAAACGTGATAATGGACGCTAAAAAGGAAGCTAAAAGAGACGCTAATCATAGGGTTTTGTTGTAGTGTAGTGAGATTTATTACGTAATATCCATAATGATTGAGTACTATAAAACCACTTCTACTGGTGAGACTTAATCTCACATCAAGGTTAGTTTGAGTTGAATGGATAAGTCTTATTACACTTACTCTTATGAAGCTTCTATAAGTATTGATGACCCCATTCTAAGAGATTAGTGTAAAAAAGGGTACGTATGATCTATAATGATTAAGCATGGTATCCAAATTTGTATACTATCTACAAGAGAATGAATCCCAACAAGCTTTATCAAAGTTGTATTACTAGTATACCCATAACTACCATGTGTATTATTCTCTATATAATAGTTTTTAACATTAAGTAAACAAGCTCTTTCTCATCGATAATGATTACACTATGTCCATATAAGTTAGACTTATGATCTATAAGTAGATCCTAGGATTCAATAATCATAGTAACATAACCATACTAGTATAAATCCAATCTAGAACCATATATATTTAATGGTAACCAATCCATGAACGTAACTAATAATAGAAATTCCATAATAGATTACAGCTCATGTTTAACTATGGCGATCAATAGAGTTATACTAGTTACAAGTATTGACATAGTTGATCTATATACTACTTGCATAACAGTATAAGGTTTGTTCTACACTATTGGTTTGATGTTATTATGTTTGTTATGGATTTACTCTATCACCATATTGATATCTCGACTACCCTATACAAACATATTCACTTGTATCGATTATGATTTGCTTGTGATTCAATAGAGTGAGTTTAGCTCATATTGAATTCCATGTGTTTTATTTGAGTCTTAGGTTTATAACCACTACCAAAGTAATGGAATCATAGCTATGTGGTTACCATATTCATTGTATCATTCTTTGTTTACACTTATCGAACCTTGTTTACTTTACCGATACTTATACTGTAATCTATAGATCAATTGTGGGACTACCATAATCGATGCTTACTAGTTAATCACAAAATAGTGGTGGTTTTTTGATACCTTTTATCATCGTAAAAATGGTGTTAGTTCTAGTGATATAAATTGTATCGTATGGATAAGGTATGTAGTTAGCTTGGTGAGATGCCTTGTTAGGCCTTTGTATTGCTAGTTAGGGATTGTTGTTGATGATGGATGCCCTAGCTAGGGTTTGGAGGCTTTGGAGAGTCCTAGCTTGTTATTAGATTTTTGAAAGTTGGAAATAAAATAATTTAGAAAAAAAATACACAAAAAGCGTCTCTCTAGCGACAATAATACATCGCTTGTATAGAAATTTCGCTGGTAGTTTCTTTCTAGGAAATAATTTTTTGTTACTAGAGCAACGATCCTCTACTACTTGTAAATCAAATCAGTTTCTATGTGCATGACTGCCTCGTGGTCCAGCAAGACCAATATGTCACTATAGAGACAAAGAAACATTGTTATAGTGACATACGAATGTTGCTATAGAGACATAGTGACGTCGCTATAGCAACACAAAAGTGTTGTTATATATTAATGATTTGATGTGGGAAAATGGTTCACATATAATAGTGCTAAAATTGGTTGGGTCATCACTAATGATCCTTTACTGGTATTTCACCAGGTTATAACCAAGATAACCTCTATCACATGCCTCTCATTTATCAATTAGCTTTAAAATATCCTCTATATTACTTTTGTTCTTCTAGTAGAGCCCATAATAAGGCTATATATATACTTTATTGCATTATGGTTAACTTCATCTCAATTATAACACCATGGTGGAGGATGATTTACATCATTCCACGGATATTTGCTCTGTTGATCCTATTTTTATCTCATATTCCTAGCCCCGATGGTCTCAACTACAAACAATGTCCTTTTAAACTACTCACCTAGATTGGATAATGCATGATATTCCTTTGGATGGTGATTATTTACCTTGCAAAATTGATAATGCATAGCCATTGCAGTGTTACTATATTTATGTAGTAGTAGGAAATTGTTAGGATCATGACCAAACTTTCAACATATCTAATAGATCTCAACATATACCTTTCCCACAAATGGTTAACCACAACAATAGTACATCTAAACCAAGAGGAAATCTTTATGAAAATGGCATTATATATTATAGATTGTGCACATTTATGCCTCCTTGGAGCTCTACTATGGTCCAAGTATCTATTTCCTTACTTTGTCATGCATCTTCCATCTAAAATCCTTTATATTTCCTTCTAACTTTGTGAATTCCTATATTCTTTACATCAACATATGTTCTTAATATTCTCTTTCAAGGCTAGCCAAATATTATTTCCATGCGTATTTCATCATTTTTAATTTTCTACATGTTGAATGCATATTAATACCACATATTGTTGTCAAAGACTCTTGACTAGCAATATTTTTTCCATTGATCCCTACCACAAACTTTAAACAATCTTAACATGCTTTTGATGTTGTGTATGTTGTTTAATTTCAAAATCTATTGCATATACCATCATTAATAATTCAATTATATTAGGTCACCAAATTTTATATGGGGTCCTCATAATGTTAATAGGTATTGATAGCATACACCCTTCCATAATCACCATATTTCCACACACATATCTCTTCAATCAATCTTCCAAAGAAATCCCTTCTTGAAAATTTCCAGCACTTTAGATAAAGATTGATGGTATTTCTTAAACTCCAAAACATAATAGTCCACAACTCCTAACCAAGAATAAACCACTTGTGTCAACTCATGATCCTACAACTGGATAATTAACCATTTTTTTGGATTCCACTCAATTCATGATTTTGGAAACCAATGATGATGATGCTTTGCAAGTATTTATAAATATTTTTGTAGATTTACTAAAAACCCAGTGAAATAAAATATTATGTAAACACTAAAAAAATGTGTATCCTTAAATCTTGTGAAACCTTCACCTACATATGCACTTTCTTGACATGTGAATTGATGTATTTTAGCTCCAATCAATCTTGAAGTTCAACTATTTTTGGACTCCATTGAATCTCCATTGTGTTGCATTTGTTAAGGTCCCAACAACAAAACTATGTTTTTGGATCTATGATAGACCTAGGGTCCCCAAAAGGTGTCCAACAACGATATAATGTACTCTACTATGCTGACATACTAAACTTTCCAAAATGAGGTCTCACCTAAGACATATTTGATAGTTGACAATAACTAATGTGCAGGGCATTCAAGATTAATGGAGGTGCAAAATCCATTACTTAATCTTTAATACACCATGTAAGATATCATAATTTAAATAGTAAACATGAAAGACAACAATGTATACATAATCAATATACATCACAACAAGATAGACTTGAGTAGAAAAACCTTCCATTGTATTAAGCATAAAATATATTACATATCAAATTTGGACAATACACACACACACATATATGTATGTATGTATGTATGTATGTATGTGCATGTATATATGTACATGTGTGTGTGTGTATATATATATATATACGCTTGTACAAAAGAGGGTTTGTGTGTTTAGTAAAATGTGCCAAAAGTTTTTGGGACTTGGGGAAAAGGATTTATGAGATGACTACTTTAAGACTTTGCATACTCTTTTGTACCTTTTCATAATTATGCTTCTACAACTTTATGTCCTTTAGTTATCCATCTTTTTCTCGCTGTGACTTTCACCACTGCATAGGAGAAATTTGGCCATAACAACATCCACATTAAAAAAATGTAACCCTAATAGAAGAATACACACTACCAAACTCAATTACAAGAGGCATCTATGTTGGGGGTTTTGTTGGAATTATTATAGGCATATACTAATAATATGAGGAAGGGAATGCAATAGTTGGAGTCTCTTAGAATTCTAACAATAAGTAAATTAAAAAAGGGTGGTAATAAAGAGACAAGTTTGAGACAAGAATGAGGTTTCTTGAGTGGGCATTCAGAGCTTGAAATTTTGGGGCATTAACAACATAAAAGAAGGAAACCTAATGAATCATAACAATATGTTTGTTCCTAGACTGAGGGGATGCAATAAAAGTACGAAACTATTGACAGATAACAAGAATGGTCTCAAATCTAAAACTACAATTATTATAGAACACAGCTTAAGGAGTAAGAATACACAAAATATTTATTATAGAGTGTGCACATTGGATTTGTAACCATTCCTTAGAAAAAAAAGTGCCCAACAAAGGTCATTTCTTTCTTGTTTTCCAAATGGTTTCCAGGGTGAAATATTTATGTTATTACTATGTATGTGGTTTATTTTTTCAGCAATGTTTTTTCTCATTTAAATTATAGTATGGAAAAAATAAATAGTCGCGATTAATCCATCACGAAATATAAAACATAATTAAAAAATTTTATTTAATTCCACAAAATGAATTAATTTATGTGTTGGTGAATCAAATTGAACAAAGGTTGAGTAATTATAGATTACAATGATATCAAATCCCAAATTTAAAACCACTTAGTTAACAATCTTCACAGTAAACACCTACAATGGATACTAGAATAGTGAAGAACCATTGTTTCAAGGTATTGGAAGAAGTTGCACTACAAGAAAAAAGGCATAAGATGTTGGGCGGAAAAAATCACCATAACCTCTTTGGTGACGGTCAAAAGGGCCTTCGTCACCAAAACCTGAACATCACTAAACGGGGCGTAGCCAAAAGAAAAGGGGATATGGAGACGCCCTATTCTTGTCACCAATAAGAATTGAACGTGATGGCTAGAGACCATAACCAACTCCAAAGGACAATAGTGACATATATTTAATGACCATCACCATAACCTCATTAGCAACGGTTAAAATGGACTTCATCACCAAAAAACCAAACATCGCCAAATGCAGCATAGCCAAAAGTGAAGGAGATATGGAGACGCATTAAGACCATCACCAATAAGCATAAATCATGATGGTCAGATATTGTCACCAATTCCAGAAGAAAAAACTATATAGCTTTAATGACCATGATCGTAACCTAATTGGTGACAGTTTAAATGGCCTCCGTCAACGAAAAATGAACGTCACTAAAGGTGACACAACCAAGAGAAAGGAGATACGGAGACATGAAAGGTCCATAACCAGTCATCGGTATTAATGTGGTCAGTGACCGTCTCCAATGGAAAATAAAAATAGCAAAATATATTAAGGACCGTCATCATAATCTCATTGGTGTTGCACAAGAAAGGACTGTCACCATTTCGGTCCAATATTAAAAAAAAATTGTTATGGAACTTCGAGGATAGTCACCGAATTTTTATTAATGGTGACGATCACAAATAAATATTACCATTAATTTCTGAAATGGTGACATGTACAAAATTAATTCTCAGCATTGAATTTTTCAACAGTGATGGTCACAAAATTAAGCATCACCATTAATTTCTGTAATGGTGACGTGCAAAAAATTAAATGTTAGCTCTAATCCAAAATTTAAAGTGAAACTTTGAGGCTCTATTTTTTTTCTATTTCAGTGTGATTTTATAAGTGACTTTGTGGTGTAGCCCCAAAGGGTTATACAACAAAGCAAACACTACAAGACCGTAACAACACAATGCACAACCTCTTTCAAGAAACAATTTCAAACACTCTTCCAAACTTAGAAAAGAACATTAAAATTTCTCATTCAACTATTAAATTTTGCTCATAAAATGGCATATTATAGAGTTTGAGAGGAACCTTGATTCATAGAAAACTTAAAAATACCCCCTCTAGTCTCAGTCTCAGGCATGGCTTACAATTTATCAACCAAAATTCCAATTCAAAAAATTATTACATATATATGGTCTCAACCACTCTTTATGTTCTTCCCTTTCCCTTTCTTCCTCTCTACTCTTCTCCACAATCCATCTTCTCTTCTTATTCCCTAAAATTTCTCAGTTGTAGTTTCAACCATTTCCTTTTGTTGTACAGGACAATACACCCTTATAACCTAGGGTCTGGGTTTACCAACTTACTATTAGACTTGCAGACAATCAACTTTTACAGAAAATGAAATGAGAATAGGAAGAGAATTTGGCTTACTCGGTTTATGACAGTTTATCCAAGCTTGATATTCTCTCACTTCAACTTTCTCCAAAGCTTCTTAGGGTTCCTTCTCTTCACCTACAAAGAGCCAATTCTTCAAGCAATAACTCTTACATATATATATCATAGGTTAGATGAAACATATGTTAATAATATAAATGGCATTATTCATTAACCAATATACATGATAAAAGCACAATACAAAGATTGGAAGAAGATTTATCTTTATTAACAAACAGTGAATAGGTGAGAATACAACCCAACTCCTGACACAAGGACTCCTCTGCAACCGAGGACTCTGAGTTCTATTGCTTCAAGACTCTAAAGGTATACCACCAGTATAACTTTGCTCTTCCCAAATTGATAGATTAGCCCCATCCCAATACCTCTATTTATTCATTGGAAAATAGAATGGTTTTGCAGGTTAGGATGGTTGAGACACTTGGGATAGTTATGGATTAAGGCCCAACTAATATCATCTAATCACGATTTATATTTTTTAATGTTGAATTAAGGTGTACACGAGTGTTTGTATAGGAAAGGCGTGTATGATACGCGTGTTGCTCAAAGGGAACTCACGTACGCAATGTGTACGCGGGTTGCAATGCACATAGTCACGTATGATACGCGAGTTGCAATGTACATAGTCGCGTATGCAACCCAAAACTCAGAATAAAAATAAATCAAGCTGGTCTGGAAATCATGCATCAAAGGTCATGCACATCTATAGTGTTTTTGCCACTTCAATCCTAATTGTCCTTTTGTGTACCGACATAATGGATGTCAGCACTTGGAAGGAGAAGTGACACTTTGGTTGATAACATATGCCCCCTAATGTGTGAGGTTAGAGGGAAACGATGGCCGAAATACATTACAATATTTATCTTGGAGAACTCGGATATCCAAGGCAGCAAAGGAAGTACCTAAAACAAATACATATCAATGTCATACACAAAATATTATCTAAGGATGCCATGTTCAATATAATGGAACACTAGCTCCTTTACAATATTTAATTACATCATATGATATGGGTACAAGACCACGTATATTACAAAGGTGGATCGAAGCCACAATATACAATGCTCAGTCTTCAAAATATGGAAGCTGTGTAACTGATCATAACATAGTCTTGCGCAACTTAGGTTATAAATGTGAGCCTAAGGTCTTCATTGAAATCCAAGGGAACTAGTACAATCCTTACCATGTGAATAAATGTGTTGAAGTCAAACATGGAAAGAACTCAATAGATTGTCAATCAATAGGTGATACTGACAAACTAAAGCAAAGGAGTTCACCAATAATGATAGTGAAACCTAAGGTACCATCATCAAAACTCTAGGTATTTGTCTTCAGGAAGTACTAATGAGAAACCATAATGTGATGAGGAAGTCAATAGATCCTTCAACGGATCACATAAGTGACTAGGAACTGGATACAAGAAGGTAGACACAAATGATACGCAGATAGGATAATGATGGAATCAGGATAATAATCATATGCAGGGATAAATCCTTGAACAGTGAGAATGACACAAAGATGACCCAAGGTAGCTTTTAACTTTGCAGATAGGACAACTAAACTTATATGTCATGTAGGATACATGATTAGATTCCCCCTGTATAAAACACAAGTGGAGGAGTAAGAAACTCAAAGTAATAACTGAGCTGAAAGTGTACACTGAGGCATCAGTATCAGAAAGTTCAGAGAGTGTTATGTTCAAGGAGGAAATGCTGCCACTGTTTGTAACTCAAAAAGAATACTTCTTGCTTATCTTTACTGTTAAATTTTAAGGAGTCCAGGAAGTTCAACTCAGGTCACTCTTCATTTTTGACAAGCTTGAAGAGGGGAGAGAATAATTCTTGATAAGGTCACTTATTCGTGGATTTTATGAGCCCGGACTAGTACATGCTCGTTGGTGTTTTCATATTTTGAGAGTCTGAAAACTACTAAGAAGACTCCAAGGGGGTCCTTTTTAGTCCAATTTATTCTCTCGAGGTCGGAAAAGTATACAACAATCCAAAGAAGAACTCTCTTATCTTCCTAAGAAGTAAGGCACACCTTTTTTGTACTTAGTTGGGAAGGTCTGAAAAAAGGTTAAATTACCATCTACCCAACACTCCTTCAAAAGCAGCATATAGCCTAAGTTTTACGAGCGTGAAGGAAGGAAAGATCACTCAGAAAGATCCATTTGATTACAAGAAATGGGGCTGGCAACAATAAACTTGATTCTTTGTTCTTTAGGGTTTAATGAGCATGACGAAGACATGAAGTATGCTCGAAATCTTTTTTATGTTTAGGTCTAGAGCATGAAAAAGAGAAAACTAGGCTCATACTGGGTGTTCCTTTTCTGTAAATTTAGTCCCTCAGGTCCAGAAAAGTGATAAACCTATGCCTGAGAATACTCTTCTCAATTCCGAAGAAAAGAGAGTGTTCATTTCTTGTATTATTCCACATGGTCCGAGAAAGTGATAACCTACCACCAATGTGGATGCCCATTCACATATTCTTAATGAACTTGAACGGACAAGTTTACTCGGTAGTCAAGTCTATTTTGAGGAGTTAGACCTGGGCCTAAAGAAACTCCATAAGGGCAGAGAGCCTTATATAGGGGATAGCTTGTAAAAAGAGACCAAAATGAGGCTCAATTTGGCATGAAAAATAGCTAAGAAGGCTCCCCTGAACCTATGACAACTACAACATGACTACCAAAACACAACAATGTGTTCTAAACTAGGGTACTCATGGAAGGAAGGATCTATCCATGAAAGAACAATGGTATAACGAGATAATAATGGTTAAAAACCATAGTCTGTGGTCAAAGTAGTGATCCTAGGGTTAAAACGGATTAGGTATAGATGCAAAAATGCATATGAATGACCAAAGTGATACCCTATATGAGTGAATAATGACTTTGAATGACCTTGAACCTGTTGCATTAGGAAAATATAACATGGCATTAGTTCAATTTATAATAAATTTTTGAAACTATAGGCTAAAAACCCATAATTTAAAATTTCTCCATATATAGTCCAAAAATAGAAATCAAAACATACCATTTGAAATTTTAACCCAATTTGGAAACGTTTTACCTCTAGCTTGAATCACTTGGTGTGGACAAACCAGTGGATGATTTTCGATTCCACAAGTGCCAAGTAAGCTATCTCTCCTTGCTCTTCCATTTCAACCATTTACATTTTCAATTTTATGCAAATTTGGATGTTGTAAGCTTGTCTTAAGGGGGTCATGTAGTGTACGTGGGTATGCGACTTACATAGTCGCGTACACGTGTTTTATACATGACCTGCTCAAAGGAAACCTATGTATCATATGCAACTTGTATAAAATATAGTTGCGTATGCTGCACGACATAGAAAACATGGAAAAGGACCAAAATTCAAAGAATTTCATGGATTCTAATGTTAAATCTTGGTCTAATGGGAAAGTTTAAACATGGTGTTGGAGTGGAGGGAGAGGGAACATGAAGATATGGATCGATAAGCACTATGTAGTGCCCCCATTGTGCAAGCATTGTGGAAAAGTGGGTTATTGAAATTCTTTTGTACTTCACCTATGCGGGAAAATGTCCGTTTACTCAAGTTTTTGATTGGTTACTGGGATCATGACTTTGGGGCCTTTGAACTTCAAGGTGAAATATTAGAAGTGGAATTGGAAGATATTTACTTCATCATGGGGTTATCTGGACAGGGAACACTTGTCAACCTTGAAGGTTCTGGTAGGGGCAGTGACCCCATGAGTGTTCAGGATTACATAAACACTTACTGCACGCTCGAGACTCTAAAAAGGGGATCATGCATCCCTATTGCACATATTAGTAACTTCCCACTGCAGGTGTTGGAAAGTACTATAGTGAGGGTTGTAGGATCATCATCACTTCATGTTGCTACTCGGAATCAGATGTGGATTGTTGTAGAGTGTCTATAGGGGACTATGTTCGATTAGTGCTCGAGAATAATCCTGATCATGAAAAAATAACTCTCTGACTGCAAAAGAGGCCAGTGAAAGAATTTTGGAGATTCCAGTGTATTGGTGGCCATATTTTTTTAGAGAGTACCTACACTTGGCCCTGCGGTACCATTTCTAAGATTCTCTCCTCGTCATCCTAGACTGACTAGATGGGGAGACATTTTCCTTCGCCATGGCGATGATGGATTAGTTCAGAGCGTATATGACGATGATTTATACTTGTGGTGGGGGCGATAGTTTCCAACATTAGAGCAGTTTCCATATGTTTTTTTATACTTTCTAGGTGACAATGAGCTCGCCCCCCCTCCTAGAGGAGTATGGGGAGTGCTAAGTATTTTAATTTTCAAGTTTTTAAATTTTTATGAATTTTATCATAAAGATATATACATATGTATAAGAGTTTTTAATCCACTTAAATGTTTAAAATGCAGATATTGGGCCTGTCCTCCATGATGGGCATCCCAAGATGTTTGTACGACTAGTGGCAGGGGAATATCAAGGTTTCAATAGGGTACTTGATGGGAAGTTGGCCAGGATTACCCAAAGAGTCCCAACCATTCGTATTGAGCAGATCCAAGCCATCATGTAGGAACTTGTTGTCGGTATTCCATCTACCTGGATACGCCTTATGCAAAGAGTAGCCAGGGTTGTACTTGTCTACATAGAGGTCGTTGAGGCTGTTGCGGCTAAAGAAGCTGAGGAGTCTTGTGATCAGGGTGACCAGGGTGATAAGGATGACTAGGGTGGTTAGGGTGATCAAGGTGGTCAAGATTAGATCTAGGGGCATTTTATGGATTGCGATCCAATTTTGTATATTTTGTATATTTATACAGTTATGACTGGATCTGAGGATCAAGAACTCGACCTATCTATATGGACATATATTCCCACACACACACACACACACACACATATATATAGTGTCGGTTTATTTACATGTGTTTACAATGTATCTGTTATGTATTTTTATGAAATGTGTGTAAAGTGCCAATCTAAGATATAATTCGCATATGCATCAGTTAATGAATTTTGATTTCTTGGAATATGATTAAATGAAATAAAATCAAAATTTATTTCCAATGATCTAACTTGCAAAAATTGACGTAACAAGATAGGGTTTTGCACCTAATAAGTTTGATTAAGTTGGGATACCACCAGTTGAGAGTCAAGTCTGACTTCCAACTGAGTGATACCACATGACAAGGCATCCCATAAAATCTCAATGAAGGCCCTGCAATCAGCCACATTATTGGTAGCAGCACCTCAGAAATCACCTCCCAAGGCAACTAGCTATCCTGAGGGTGAGTAAATAACCCATGCGGGTGAAACCAGGTTGCAAGTGTGACGACTAGTGCCATCTACAAAACCTATGAACCACTCGGAATACATATGTAACAACCAATAGATGATATAAGAACACAAAATAGATAACTATTGTGCATAAGGTTACATACAAATAAAAATACAGGAAAAAGTGTTAAGCCTAAGTATAGTGCTTTTTCAGTTAGAGCCCATTTCTAGGCTCCGACAGCTTATTCCTTTTGAAATCAGTTAATTCATTATTCCCCTTTCTCCAAAATTTTTGACATGATATAGGGTCCTAACCACATAGACCTGAATTTCCCTTCCCCTGGGGGTTATTTTTCCTGGTCCCATCACAAGACATGTTCCCCTTCAGAAAAAATCCTAGGTTTGACCGATTCATCATATTGATTTTTCACCCTATTTTTATGAGTCTCATTTGTTGTCAACGCATCTCTATGTTGTTCATCTAGATGTTCTAAATGTACCAAATGTTCTTGCAACTCAATCGTGTCAGGTAACACATGAATGGAAATTTTTAAAGATGGTATTTCACATTCAACCGGGGTTACTGCTTCCACCCCATGAATGAGTTGGAAAGGTGAGAACCCCGTGGCAGTTTTCACATTGGTTCGATAAGCCCAAAGTGAAGGATACAACATGATGTGCCAATTTTATCGGGCTACGTTGATAGTATGCTTGAGAATATTCTTCAAGGTTTTATTGACTGCCTTGACTTGACCATTCACTTGCGTGTAGAAAGAAGACAAATGTTCTTGTTTAAACCCTAGCATAGTAGCCAATTTAGTCATCATGTTTTTTTGGAAATGACTTCCATGGTTAGTGACAATCTCTTTAGGAATACCAAAACATGTGATAATATGGTTGAAAATGAAAAAAAAATCCGTTTCCCCATCAGCCTTGAAGGTGGGCATTGCCTCTTCCCATTTTGTAAAGTAATCCACAATGACAATGATGTATTTGTGCCCCCCAGCCGAGACTGGGTTGCACGTCACGTAATCTATCCCCCACTTGGTGAAGGGGCCCACTACGATGACGGGAAAGAGTGGAGCAGGATGCAACCACATCTTTCTAGTGTAAAGCTGACAAGGATGACAATGCTTCACAACTTCCACACAATCTTTAAAGATTATGGGCTAGAAATAACTGGCACACAAAATATTCTGGGCCATTGCTAATGCAGATAAATGACCCCCACATGCTCTGCTATGGGAATAATTTAGGACACTCTCGGCCTCTTCATGTGTGAGGAACCGATGCAAAACAGAGTCTACCCCTCTACGGTATAAACTATCCCCGATGATGAGGTATTTTTTCGCATGTATGCATAGTTTGCATTGTTCTTCCCACGAAAAGGTTGCAGGACACTTCAGAGTCTGTAGATAGACAAGTATATCTCCATACCAAGGGTCAGAGGTGGAAATCAGGAAAATGTGCTCATCTAGGAATGACTCTTCTTCAATTGCTACATCTTCTTCAACTGGGAATTCTGCAATAAGCTTTGCAAAAACTAAGGATTTTTTTGATTTGGTGGATTGAAAATCCAAGTCAAACTCTTGGAGAATGACTATCCATTTGTTGAATTTTCCTCCAACTATGCGTCAGGATAGGACATACTAGAAGGGATTGACATCTACCACTAATGTCGTAGTCCTCAGTAAGATGTAGTGACGTAACCTCTGAACAACAACATACACAGCTACTAAATCCAACTTTTCAATGTGGGAGTACCAAAGTTTAGGACCAGCTAAATCATGGCTAAGATAATAGACGACATGCTCTTAGAGCTTATCATCTTCCTAGACTAGAACTACCCCGATGGTCGGCTCGGATGCGGCCAAATACAATATAAAATCATGAGAGTAATCTGGAGGACACAATAAAGGGGCCAACAACAAAGCTTTCTTTAATGCTTCGAACACAAGTTGTGCGGTTTCATCCCATACAAATGGGGCATTATGCTTCAATAGAAGCATGAAACCTTTGGTGATATTGGCATAATTCACAATAAAATGTTGAAGAAATTTATACTTTCCTTGCAGGCTCTGAAGTTTCCTAATGGAATGAGGAGGAGGCAGATTTACAATGGCCTCAACTTTCAAAGGATCCACCTGAATACCTTTGTTAGAAACTATGAATCCAAGAATCCTACCTGGCTCGACACAGAAAATACACTTGTAATGCTTGCATCATTCAAAAATTAAGCGCAAGTGATCTGGATGATCGATCCTCTTACTAGAATGCATAGGCAGATCATCTAAGTAGGGTTCGATAATAGTCTTGATGTCATGGAAGGAAAAATCCATTGCCCGCTGAAAGGTAGCCCTTGAATTTTTCAATCCAAAAGGCATTTTGTTGTACGCAAATGTACCCCAAGGACAAATAAAATCCATTTTATGTTGGTGTTCCAGCTTGATCTGAATCTAATTGTACCTGGAGAAACCATCCATAAATGAAAAAACCTCACTCCCCGCACAAGCATCAATGATCTGATCTATGAATGGTGTGGGGTAGTTATCCTTAGGACAAGTTTTGTTTAAATTGCAAAATTCAGTACATACACGTATCATCCCTTGCTTTTTATTGATGAGAACAGGATTGGATACCCACTCTGTCAAAGCGATCGGGTAGATAAAACCAGCTTTCAGCAGCTTTTCCACTTCAGCCTTAACGGCTGCTGCTTTACGCGGATTGTTAGGTCTAAGTTTTTGTTGAACTGGTTTGGAATCAGGATAGGTTTGGATTTCATGTTTGACTATCGATGGATCTATGCCTGGCATTTCCTCATATGACCAAGAAAACACGTCACGAAACTCCTTAAATAAGGCAGTATAAATAACAATCTCCTCTGGAGACTAGTTTGCACCAATGTATACATTTTCTATGACATTGAGATTCACAAAGATGTTGATAGGTATAGTAATGTAAATGTTTTCCATATTCCCCTCGGCAAAGATTCCCTCCCTTGGTAAGGGATTAATAGGTACATCAGCATCTCCTGCTAGTCTCACATGGAACTCTTGATTCTCAATCATGCTTAACTCTAGCAGAAAGTAGGATTTATGATTAATATATTCACAGATCTTATCTCACTCACTCATAGCTTCCAAAATGGATTCGTCTGAAGGAAAAACCATGTCTAAGCAATCGTCAGTATACATAGAGTTCTCTACCCAAGCATGCAGATAGGATTCTTCCGGCTCCTCTGAGACTGTAGGAGGAACTGAAACGGGATCAATAGTGGTGTTAACTATAGCTTGATAAGCCACTTCCACTGTTGAAAAGGGAACTTCATGTTCGTAATGGGAAGGAAGGACCCAAGGATCCGTTCTATCGACAACCGTTACGATAGAATTCCCTACACTAGTAGAACCTAAGTAATTTATTGGGGCTGGGATATCGAATGTTCCCATTAACGATGAATACATTCCATCCCCCAAGCTTTTTGAAGCAAGTTTGACCTGATCAACCAATGGCATGGTGGACTCATTATTTTTCATATGGCCCTTCCGAGTGAAACTGAGTTGTTCAACAGTAACCAACTTCCCTTCGTGTAGATATACCACCACTCGAAGAACAATCGAGGTGATTGCACACATAGCATAAGTCCAACCTCTCCTCAGAAGAAAATTATAATCCAATGGGGCATCAATCACCTCTACTTCAACAAACACTACCTTCCCTACCAACTTAATTTCAAAATCTGGTAGGATACCATGTGGGAGAAATGACCTTTCGTTGAAAGCAGTAAGTAGGTTGTTCGATGGAACTAGCTCTAGAGATCCAAGAGCCTTCCAGCAAGACAAAGACATGACACATGTGGAAGCACCCTCATCAACAACTGAACTTCTAATGGTTTTTTGACCATGGATGACATCTATTGAAAAATCCACATGATACGACAGGTGATTTTTGACATCAGACAAAATAAAATTCACCATAAGGATCGATGAATCCATACTACCTAATGTTGCTAAGAGTGCATCTCGCTTGGTGGGATAACTCTGTAGCACCTCTAAAGCTGACATTGCACATGATTTTTGGGCTAAATATTCAACTACAGAGTAATTGGCTGTAGGCTTAGCATTAGGATTGTGCAATGCTTTCTTGAAGACACCTTTCGGTATCTTAGGCATAGGTTCGATAGGTTTCTCGATTGTGAGAGGGTTAGAAGTTTCACCTCTAGACTTACCCTTCTCCGGAGCCTCTATCTCATAGTTCTTATTTCTAGTCTAGAGTAATGTCTCAGATCGAACCATGTTGATATGATTTTGGTCAAGGGCATTAGCAGTGCCCCCAACTATGTTAGAAACTGAAGCTACATTCTGTCCTTGGGGAAATGGATCCTTTAGGACAGTCAGTTGTTGATTTTTGAGCAGTATCTGAGATTGATCTATAAGAGGGAATTGATGGGTCAGGTGATATTCCTGGCACAACTTATAGGGAAATTTTACCTTCTTATTCTCTATTTTCCCCCCATCAACATTATTTGTGGGTTTAGGTTTGTTTTGGTTTCCCTCGCCTTTCTTCCCCTTTTTCTTTTTCCCACCGGGCTCCTAATTTCCTTTTTGGGAGGATTGAGAAAAAATGTTTGGGTTTTGGGGTGAGGGAGACTCCTTTATTTCCTTCGTTGTAGATTGTTTAACAGAAAACTCATGGAGTTGGTTTTCTAAAGACTCCATAGTGAGAGATTTAACTGAACCAACCACACCATCAGCATGGGGTCCAGGCTTAGGTTTCTCGACACTATGTGTTGGCTGTGATGCATCAGGGATGATTTCATATAGCATCCCAGACTGAGAGTATATCAAATATAATTGCTAAGCCCTGATGATATCATTGTCCTCATTAGTTACTTCTAAGGTGGATACATCCTTAGATATATATGGCAATAAGGACTTAAGGAACCATTCTAACAAAAAATCGGGAGGGATAGTGGCCTTGATGAGCCTCTTCCACCTTCGCCACTCTTAGATATGATCTGAAATGTGAGTGTCTTTGTCTTGCCAAAAGGTGGACAATAAATATGTACCAGCATCATACCGGACAGGAAGTTGGAAATGGTTAAGGAACACATTGGCTAAGTCCCAAAAACTGTCAAATGCAGCAGAGGGTAATTCAATGTACCACTTTGTTGCGGCACTAGTCATAGTTATTTCAAACAATCTCAACTGAACAGTGTCATCGTTCACCGAGTTGGAAGAGCGCCACAAGTGAAAGGTGGTGATATGAGCCCCTGGGTATTCACCAACTTTTCCCTCAAATTTTGGAATGTCTGAGGGTAGATTAGTAGGGACAGGTGGCCAAGTGGCATCATGTTTCACCAGGTCATTCATTAACTTGGACAAATCTGGAAAGTTTAGAGTTTCTAGGAACATAAGTTTGGGCCTAATCGGAGCCTGAAAAGTATGAGCTTGGGAAGTAGAAGAACTTTCCCCCTGGTTCCCGAATGTAAAGGCAGGGTTGCCCCCAACTACCAATTGTGAAGTAGTTGGACTACTTTGAAATGGATTCCACCCATAACCTAGTGGATTATTCATGTGTAGTGCAGTGTATGTGGTTTGAGCCACTCCAGTTGAAACTGAAGTCTGAAAAAAAGGAGCAAGTATCCCTTCGCTAAAAAGCGAGAAGGGAGAGCTCGTGAATGGATTCGAAACCGACGTTTGGAAACCTTGACCATAAGAGTTAGTATTTCCAAACTCCATCCACACATATGCAGATGTAGGGCCTACATAAGGAGTGGATGGGGGAATGCCCCTCCATTCCACGGGAAACCCTAGACAAATGAAGAGGATCCAATAGGACCAATATAAGAAGTGTATGCAAAAGAGGGTGAAGTAGAAGGTGCACTGGGAATCCCAGTGACCACCCCACCAAAAGTTCCTACTACATTTCTGGAAGCCAGTGGTTGAACCACCTGACTAGTTGGAGTTAAAGGAGTATCAGGTATATTTTTTCTAGGAGTACCAATAGGGGGAGGTGGCAATCCTTCAGCTGGAATAACTAAGATGGGGGTAGATGGACTCTCTCCTAAACTAGACATAAGTCTGCTCATAGGAACACCAATCACAGGTGAATTAAATGGAAGAACCTGGACAATCACAAGATCGTTTAAGTCAGTAAGAGGTGAATTAAATTTTTTTGCAAACTTGTCAGCCTGCAAGTCTTTTATCTCTATTTTGGTTGTATAAACCTAGTTTTTCCTAAGTTTCAGCTCACTTGGAACTTCACTGATTCCTACCAGTTCAAAAGAACCATCTGTGTCTAACCTCCACCTTTAAGGGGGCGGTGGAGGCTCCACTGTAGTAAATGGAGGAAGGTTTTGCAACCTTCTTGACCTTCTGAGAGGTTGGTCCTCCATGATTGAAAATTGATTCTTCACACACCCTAAGGCTGGCTAAACACAAACAAACCACACAACAATCACTGCAAAATTTCCTAAAGCCAAAACAGACACAAAGGGTATAGGATATGCTTTCCAAAAGAAAGTCAAGAGATAGTTACTTGGCATCCCTGTATATGTTCTTACGCACAAGCGAAGGAATCACCCACCGCCCTCCCACACCTTCTATCAGGGTTACCTTCCAAGCCCATCCAAGGTCAACCAAAAATAGCCTTTCGGTGTACCTGTGTATGAACCCTATATGTCATTGAGACTAAAGGCTACCGCAACTATACTGACATTCTGGGGGGATAGTCACAAGCCTAGTTCGTATGCATGGGTAGGGTAGCAAAGCCCGAAAACCTATCAACATCGGCACCACACATGGCCTAAAGGGTGGTATTGACAGAAGTCCCCAGATGCCCAAAAACCTTGGTCTACGCTTTGACAAGGAATCGTAGGGTTATCTCCTTAGTCCAAGCCTCCATGTGGCCTCATGCTTAACTCCCATTTGAGAGGAGCTTCCCAGATACAATCAACATAGAAGAGGGTTTACCTATTGATTGGCCAACTACATCTGAATTTAAACACTTGTGGAGAGTTGAAACTCCCTAATCCACAAGTCTAGCCTAAGCTAGTTGGTGTAGGAGCCTAGAAAATAAAACTTACTAATAATTTTTAAATTATATCGTTCATTTTAGAAGGTTGTTTTTAGTCAAAGGTAAATGGTGTGAAACAATGTGGCGTTATAGACTCGATAAGAAAAAGCAAAGTGATGTATAAAGCAAATTTCAAAGTAAATTGTGACTTCTTAAACCAAATTTCTTTTCTTTTTGCAAATAGAAGCTAATGAATTTAAAACTAAATTAGAGAAAACTAAGACTTCTTTTTATAATTTTTGAATTTTATTTGAAAAATACTAAAAAGAAATGACTAAATGCAACTAAATGCAAAATTCTAAAATGTTTTTCTTCTCTTTTCAAAATATTCAAAAACTATAAAGCAACTAAATGCAAGTTTTGAGAAAGTTCGAATAAGCTAAGCATATAAAAAGTGAAATAAGGCATAAAGGACCTAAAATTACCTACTTCAACTAAATAAGAAGAAGACTCAGAAAAAAACCTGACTTGGAGAAACTATTGAACTCAAAAAGTCCACTAGATTCACAAAAGAAGGAGTGACAAACTGACACCACAAAATGTAGCATAGAGTATAAAGTATCTAACGCCCTAGTCACTGACCTAGACACAAGCACTCAAACTTACAGACCAAGTAGGAGGACCACCTTAACTTCACAAGATGAAGGAAATTTAAACAAAATGCTCAAAGGCTTGAAAAACAAGCAAACAGTGTGACTCACAGAGTCATGCCAAAAACATAAGACTTCCAAACAACTAAAAAAACAAGGAGATGGGGACAAGCAAACCCTACCCAATTTTTAGGTTGTTACAAGAAATACGTGATTGTGTATGCAGGAAACCTGCATACTGTACGCAATTGTCTTATACAGAAACCCACGTATACAAGGTCATATACGCGACTGTCCTCAAAGAAACCCACGTACATTGCTAAAACATTTTCAAAGAAAAAGAGACTAGCACAGACTTCTGGGCACACTACATTGTAAATAAAAATCAATATAAAAAGGACCACACTCAGAATCGGAATCTAAACAAATACTGGTAAAGGGAACCTATAAGATGGACCCACAATAGGCTGGACTCCCCAGTGGAGTCGCCAATTCTGTTGTACAGGACAATACACCCTTGTAACCTAGGGTCTGGGGTTACCAACTTACTATTAGACTTGCAGACAATCATCTTTTACAGAAAATGAAATGACAATAGGAAGAGATTTTGGCTTACCCGGTTTATGAAGGTTGATCCAAGCTTGATCTTCTCTCACTTCAACTTTCTCCAAAGCTTCTAGGGCTGCTTCTCTTCACCTGCAAAGAGTCAATTCTTCTAGCAATATCTCATACATATATATATATATCAGAGGTTAGATGAAACATATGTTAATAATATAAATGACATTATTCATTAACCAATATACATGAGAAAAGCACAATACAAAGATTGGAAGAAGAATTATCTTTATTAACAAACAGTGAATAGGTGAGAATACAACCCAGATCCTGACACAAGGACTCCTCTTCAACCGAGGACTCTGAGTTCTACTGCTCCAAGACTCTGAAGGTATATCACCAGCATAACTTTGCTCTTCCCAAATTGATTGTTTAGCCCCATCCCAATACCTCTATTTATTCATTGGGAAATAGAATGGTTTCCCTGGTTAGGATGGTTGAGACGGTTGGGATAATTATGGATTAAGACCTAACTAATCTCATCTAATCATTATTTATATTTTTTAATGTCAAATTAAGGTGTACACGAGTGTTTGTATAGGAAAGGCGCATATGACACTCGTGTTGCTCAAAGGGAGCTCGCATACGCAATGTGTACGCAGGTTGCAATGCACATATTCATGTATGATACATGAGTTGCAATGTAGATAGTCACATACGCAACCCAAAACTTAGAATAAAATAAATCAAGCGGTTCTAGAAATCATGCATCAAAGGTCATGCACATCTATAGTGTTTTGGCCACTTCAATCCTAATTTTCCTTTTTTGTACCAACATAATGGATGCCAGCACTCGAAAGGAGAAGTGCCATTTTGGCTGATAACACCTTCCCCTCCAAAAATTCACTCCTACATTAATTTTAGTCACTTGTATGGTGAATCATTTCTTGCTGAATAATTCTAAATTTGAGCCTTGGTGACATTAAAACAATGGGTTGGATAATATCTAAAAGGGTGCCATGCAAACCTTCGCATTCATGGAAAAAAATATCAAAATCCTACCTAATGATCTGTGCTAACCATTTTTTTAAACGACATTAAAAGAAAATAAAAAAATTATGATTAAATCACAACTGTTGGTGCTCAATCAGTCCATTTATCCAATCTATTTATGCATTTTTCCCATGCATGCACCCAAAACACATGATTTTTCCTTCAATGGTCCTAATTATCTTGGGATCTAATCCCCACTATTAGTAGAAATCCTCAATCTCGCACATACCCATGGCTATCCTCAATTGCGAACAACTGTGATTAGCTATGGTCCATCACCTCAGGGAAAGCCTAAACCGTCCACAAAAAATGGCGGAAGGAAACTGAAACCATGAATTCGCATCCTGGTGAAGGTCCAGATTGATTCTTGGAATAGTTGCAAAGTAAATCATATCCATCCAGGATCTTGAATGGAAAAAAACAAGTCCCATATCAGTTTGTGTCGTCAACGATCTAGATTAAAAGTGCAACAAGAAGAAAATAGATCTCAAACATCGATGATAGATAGATAAAAATTAAAGCACAAAAGAGAGTTGGTATGCCAATGACTTGATTGATATTTTAAAGAAAATCCACATTGTTCACAGGATATCATACCTTCACAGGAAAAGTAACATTTTTGGGTACAACTCAACACTAACTTAAATGTCCATAAAAAAGTAAGTCATAAAGTTCACCAAGATCTATCCTTACTACCGCATACAATGGTTATCATGGTATATACCGCCATGTAGACCATTTACACCAACTATCCAGCCAAATTTCCAACTATGAGTTCCCCTAATCTGGAAAAGGTGTCATTTACGATATGCAAATCACTTAAATGGTCACTGGTGAAGAATTTAAGGATCTCGAAAGCTCACAATTTAAAAAATAGCCAAAAGAAGAACTCATATTTTATCTCTTTAAACTAGGAAGAGAATTAGAACTGAGAAATTATCATTTTATGCTTCTTAGAAAATATTAGAAAATATATTCAAGGCTCTAGTTCAAACAATTGCAATGTATCCAAGTAAGTAAAATTTTCATCTTTTGAGTCTAATAATCACCTATAACGACTATGTAGTTCCTCAAAATCTTAGTTCCTAATTTCTTGATATCCTATGTATCTATTATCCTCATACCCCCCCATTCAGTACTTAGTATCACAACTGCTTCTGCAAAGCCACAAAACCTTAAAATGGGTAGGAAGAAATTTGATCCATCACAGTCGACCTCTTCCGTGTCCCTTTCAAACTAATCATACCTTTCTGACACCTCTTGAAATTTTTTACTAGATTTTATAGACTGATGGGCTAAGGTTGGTCCTCCTCGTACCAAAATATCAGCCAAAATATTGATAGTTGTATCCCTTGATAAACTTCAAATCATTTAAGGAAACTCACGCAAAATGGGTATATTTTGGGAGTCCCAGCTGGACCATCATTTAGTCCCCGATGTTTTCCCATTTCTTGAATTCGTTCAATTATGTGCTAGTAGGTATCATAGTGTAAAGGTAGTTTTCAAGGCAAATTATGGAATAATCCTCTTCGATATTTCTTCTAAATCCATCGCAAACATGTTGGGAACTACAAATGATGGGACTCAATTCTCCCTAAAAAAAAATGCATATTATGAAAAGTAAGATACCTCCCAGTGAGAGATGATAAAAAGATGCCTGGTACATGTACCATATCAGTAAATGGATCATCTTGAGTCCTATATACGATCCAACTTGTCACCATGGAACATACAAACTCTCTCTGCCTTTTGCATCATACTGGGTAAAGATTTGTATGAGAAGGATGATGAAGGAATAGTAGCTTTGATTTATAGATATAATATTGATAACCTTCCCAATCTCAATTATCCAAAATACCAAGAAGTAGGGATCAGAAACTAGTTAGCAGCATTTGAAGAAATTAGGGTTTTTAGATATTGTTCCTACCTAGTTTACTTATTGATTTTCTATCAATCTCTCCATTTTCAGAACCTTGAGCTATGAAAAGTTGAGGATGGAAGACAAAACAAAGTGTATTATTGGATTCCTTTGATAAATCAAGGAGAAGGAAAGGATGTCTCCAAGATACAATTTGTGTCTAGATTTATGTATCAGGAATTTACATTAATTTGAGGGAGAGAACCAGAACGCATGCCTCAAGAAATTAGGTCATATCTATAGCTTGGATAAGCTATGAAAATAGGTGATTGGTACCTGCAAGAATAATACACAGTGATCAGGTTGAATGGAACTAAATCGTCTCCTAACAAACTACCAAAAATCCTTACCCCCAGGAATATTTTCCTTGAATATTAGTAAGTCAAATGATAGAGGTAGATAATCTTCATTATTTTCAATTTAAGAACAAGGGCATAATTGTATTCCCAATATCAATGGGAGGATATTCTATTAATAATAAGACAAGTATTACGACAGTTGTACAAATCATTGAAAATCCTTCTCTACCTCTGGACTCGACATGGAAATATGACCCACATTTCATTATTGGTCAAGAAAAGAATAAAAAAATGGTGAAGCAAGAAGATCATGATCCTATACTTGAAGTATAAAAGCTAGAAATAAGACTCTTTTGAAAAAGTACAGAAAATTATTCAAGAAGGAGAAAATCCTGTTGAAGTGATCCAGCAAGCATTTTCGAAACCTATTCCTCAGTGCATTTAAGTGCCACATTATTACACCTTCTACAAAACTGAAGGGGAACCAATATCAATGGAGGAATGAAATTCGTTGCTCCTTTACAACAGAGGAATGATGAGTACACTAGAGTATAGGGTACAAAATATCGAAATAGGAGCGAAACCTGGTGGAGGATGCAAAAAATATTTACATAAAACAAATATCCCTTATCATCATATCCCAGACGATCACCAATTTCATTAATTATATGAGGCATATCATGCAGGTGATGGAAGTACAGAAGTACCTTGCACAGCAGTTTGGGTTGAAAAATAAGTAGAACGATCAAGATCTCTTTTGAAAGATGAATGTGGTAGTAAATACAAATAAATATCAATGGCTAACACTCATTTTCCTCCATCCCCTAAAAATTTGGAGAAATATCTGAAACCCATGCCAATCATGTTATCCATGGGTTACACTCTAGGACAGGGATTGGGGAAAGAAGGAACATGGAGTACATAATTCATTCAACTCGAGAAGGGACCTAGAGGAGTGGGTACTGGGGATTATGTACATGAAACACATCAAGGCTCTCAAATTCCCCAGGTGAGAGTTCAAAAAAATATCACCAGGGAAGTACAATTCAGACTTAGTACAAAGAAATATGAAGATCCTAAGATCCCACCAGGGTGGGATCATGATCAATCATAAAAGGAATCATAGGAGACAAACACTCAAACACCACTCATTCTAGAGATCAGTTAATCAAAACAGACTAAAGGTGTTTCAACAGCAAGAGAAACCCCAAAATCAAAAGAAGCTCTTATCACAACTATTCAACATACAGTTCAATCCATGAATGAGATAGGAAAAGAGAATGCAGCGGGAACTTTTGATAATCAAATAAATCTTTTACATTCACCCATGAAAGAGTCATTTTAGATATCGGATCCTAGTAATAAAGAGGCAGAATGCGAGGAGACACTATATTCTATAAAAGCTCCTAGAAGGAGAGCATAAGAACTAATTTTCCTAAAATAACCTCAAAATAAAAAGACTAATACAAAAGAGCAAGAAATGGGTCCTGGTAGGAAGCAAAGAAACAAAGCTAGCGTAATTTTATCTTTAGAAGATATTAATCTCATTTAAGAAAGATCACAAAAAGAAGGTGTGAACCTTACTAACCTTGATCTTCTTACTATTGAATCTAATGAATTATTATCTGTGGAAAATGTAAAAGATCCATAGGATCCTCTCCCCAATGCCACACTCCTGGAAATAACACAACAAATAAATGAGAGGGAAGAGTTCAAGTCATTCGAAATTACTATTCCTTTTATGTTCCTGGAGCAAGAGCAAGAGAGAAAATCCAAGGCTCCAGAAATATTTCCTACCATAGAATCACTAGACTCTCAGGAAAAGAAAAAGTTGATCCAAAATTTTGATCCCATTATAGATGACTTCCGAATAAATAGAATGGAATCCTTGGTGCAAAAAACATACATAGATCTGCTACCTGGAGAATGGAATTTATCTCAATTCACCACAAGCACATTAGAGCTTATTCCCCCTGAGGATCATATCCCTGGATCAAGGGACCAATAATATGGTGTACCATAAATATGGAAGAAACTCTACATATATGCATATGTACAAAGAAAAAGATGAATCCTTGATGACTACCAATCAGTTTCTAAGAGACAGAGTAAAAATTTTAGAGGGAGAAACTAATGTATTAGAGAATGTTATAGCCAACAGAACACTTGGAAAATAATACTTAGTAGAGGTAATGAATCTTCTAGATTTAAATGATAAAAAAATTAAAGCATTGGAAAATATCTAGATGACACAAGAATTTCCATCTACCCTTCAGGCAGTGTATCAAAACCAACAATTACAATGTGAACTAGAATTTCTCAGGGCATAACATGCTTTTATACTAGCGGGAAAAGAAGTCAATGAAAGGATAATTAAAGAGCTCCAAAAATTAGAAGGAAAATGTCAACAACTTCAAAATAAACTATATGATGCAATCACTCATATCACAACTTATGAAAAAAGTATGGCCAAAGATGAAAATAATTCAGAGTTAACTACCGTTATACTCCATGACACAAGTCTCGTGGAAGACATTGATAAGCTGAGGAAAATTTTAAATGAGAAGGAGAAAGAACATAAGGAATTGGAATATAAAGAATCACATTCCCTTATGGAAATTGTGATATTAAAAGAAAATTTATAGAAAAGAGATGAAAACTTGAAGACGCAAGGGGTAAACTAAATACCTCATAGGAGAGAGTGCATGATTTGAATAGACAAATAGCTATTAAGGATCAATGAGTGGCAGAATTACGATGGCAACTAGACAAAGCTACAAATCAAGAATTGATGATAGAGGAAAATGATGAGAGGTAAGCCATCGTTATGGACACTCATATTTCAAGAACTACCTAAGGACCGAGCTTATATTGAGTTCATATTGAGTTACCAGAAAATAGCCCTAGATGCAATTAATTATGTGGGAAAAAATAAAGTATATGTAAAGGAGAAGAGTCAAATATCCAAGGTATATAGATATGTTATCAATACTTTGTCACTGGAGAAGTTAAAATACATGCAGATAAGTGACAAAACTAGAGTTATCATTTGTATAGGAAACAACATCTAGAGATTGGACTCTATGACAATATTAGAAGACAGATTGAAAGAATCTGCGAATGTGCTTAATCCTTTTTTAAGGACAATCTTTTCCATGATTAAAAAGGGGATTCCAACCCCTTGGAACCAGAAGAATGAGTTGTATTCGGATGACTTGTACAAGCAAATGTTTAAAGAAAATATGCATGGATTGACTTCCATAACTCAACGAGCCACTCCCCCAATGCCACAAGGGATACTTCATGAATTACACACTACATGTGTTGTCTATACACTATTGAAATACATGTTGACCATCATAAAATATGTAGATTATACTCCAGTCTCAGATTTAGAAAAGGAATTCAGAATGTTGAAAAATAACCCATCACCAATGGATCATACATGGAAAACTATACCAATGTTAAAAGAAAGGGTGATGGAAATGCAACATGAATATGAAGAATGGGTGGCCCAAAATCATGTTTCTCCAATAACAAATATAGTAGGACCACCTCAGCCCCCTAGAAAGGAGATGCAGGGAAAACACGGGAAAATGACAAGAATATTATAAACAATCATCCCACAATTCCCGAGAAGGAATGTGCATGCCAATTTAGTTATAGTTCATTAACTAAAAGATTCATTTGGGAGAAATGACAGGTTAGCCAACAAACCCTGTGTAGTGGAAGATTCATACTACATGCACGTAAAATCTCTGCGCAAAGATGAAAAAAAAGAGGTTCATTATTTCATCAATATTTTTA
Organism: Pseudotsuga menziesii; assembly: GCA_001517045.1. Taxonomy (NCBI): domain Eukaryota; kingdom Viridiplantae; phylum Streptophyta; class Pinopsida; order Pinales; family Pinaceae; genus Pseudotsuga; species Pseudotsuga menziesii. Next base: position 149,728 of record LPNX010541449.1, read on the forward strand.
CATAGGAAAGGTCACCAGACCTGTCACATGATGTTGGTCTCCCTTTTCTCCTTCCTCATTATTTATTCCTAGGATCTCTAAAATTCTACTATGGATGTAAATGGAAATAGTTATAGGTAAAATATGCATGGATCCCCCTTTATTGTGACTATTGTATATATGAAATAAAGAGGTTGTTTCCTTAAAGAAGACTCGGGACTAAGGTGTTGCTGCCATTGACAATTTTTATATGTAAATTTTTTTTTGGTTTGGATTGAATAATATGTCTTTGCTTAGGGGATACCCAGTACGAGGAGAGACTTCCATTGGGATATTTGACTATAAAACATTATAGTTCAATATGTATTAAGTTCAATTTTTTGGAATAATAAATATGTTTCACGCTATATGATGATATGTGGAGTTCTTGTCTCAACTATACAATTTAATGTTCGATAGAGAATGCCCTATATTTTCAAAGGAGAATTTGAAGGTATTGGACACAATGGGGTATTTGTATATGGATAAAGAGACCAATTATTTCAATATTTATGGTGCCACTAATTCCTTCATACCTTTTCCAAACTTCCATGCACACCATTTCCTAACAGATCCATGCATTCACATCTTCAAAAGAAAATTTTGACGCATTTTGTAAACTTTTCTCACTGAGGAAAGTGTTTTCCTTCCTCTCTTCTTGGGACTTTCCATTGATTTTTCAATTAGATGCATTATGTAGCTTCAAGGGTAATGATTCTATGGATACAACATTTATTTTGTCAATTTCCATTGAAGATGATGGACCTAACACTTTTTTATTAGCATCCTCGATTTCTTGGCATTGTAATTTTCTTAGAAATGGTTTGAGAAAGGTGTTTCTTAATTACTAGTGTGAAGGTGTACTCAAGTGGGAATGAATTGGAGAAAGGATAAAAGTGGTATATATTTGGCCATACGTTGAAATTACTTTTAAAGTTTCCTCCTCCATTTCACGTTGAGCAACTTGAAGCCAATAATCAGGAGGACAAGTAGTATTTGTTCATTGGGACAACCTCATTATTGATATTATTGGAACAAAATAATGTAGTACACTAGATCCCTTGATTAGTGTAGGGAAAATTTAAACACACTCCCTCTAATGTTATTCTTCATACATGGTTGGATGACAATGTGTATTAAGCACATCAGGCATCAACCAATTCTTCACATTTTGGTCGTACTTAAAATATCGCGTCGACTAAGACTAAGGTATCATCATTTCGATTGTTTCTTCCAAATATATTGTTTAATGTTTCTTCCATATATTTCTTATTCCATTTACTTCATTCCCTTCCCTACCTAGGATATACTCATTTGTTTGATTGACAATTTTGTATGTCTCTCAAAGGTAATGTATTTAAAGACTATAATGACCAAAATTTGGAGTATTAATAGCCTTGACTAACTCCCTAGTTTTGCAACTATGCAGAAAGTCTTAGTTAATCATTTTAGTTTAGGGTATGATATGGAACCAAATCTTATGTATTCCACTTTTCAATTTCCATACATAATAAGGAATCACATGTAGGTAACCATTATCAAGTTTATCTAGTCATTTCCCATATACATGTATTATAGGTAGTGCCATTTCTTTCTAATTTAAGTTTAAACCCATATCAAATAATTTCCTTGACAATTTATCCTATTAGGTATTATGTAGCCTATATCCTTGGAAAATATAATATTTTCCCAAGGAAAATATTTACAATGTTAAAATTGGGCCATATCTAAACAAAATTTTTAAGCATGTCCCTTTCCCATTCATTCTGTATGTAATTTATTGCTTTTGAGACAACAAAGTCTAGAGTTGAAGCTCATTTCATTGTCTAAAGGTGTTTTGTAAGGAAATTTTAACATAAAAAAAATTGGCCTCTAAAATACTCAAGGGATCAAGTACACAGAGGCATTTCCAAAATCCTAGAATACAACATTTAAGGGAATACTAGGTTGACACAGGATTTATTGAAGTCAATTTTGACCCAAGTTCATATAAATGTCCTTGTTCCTCAAAGGGGGATTCCAAGTCCACCTTCATCATATAATAATTCATTGTAATCATCACATCATGAGTAATTACGGCAACAGTGTCATAATTTCATAGGGATATAGACTTGGAAGCAAGGATGGAATTTGACGGGTAAATGCCTGTCCTGGGCCAATTTACCCGTCAAATACAGCTAAGATTTTAGGGAGACCGTCAAAATTTGGCTTAGAATACAGAAAACGTTTCAGATTTTGATGATTACCAGCAATTTTGACGGGTGTCCATCATTTGAAATTCCAACCCTGCTTGGAAGTATGGATTTATCAAAATCCACTCAAGGCCAACACGTGTACCTTCTTGATGCATTTTATGGGCGTCGTCACTCGAGAGCATATTATAGTCATCTAGATTGATTTGGATAGCGATCACATCCATTATCAGGGAAAGAAGCATGAAGTACACATCGTTGGAGGGAGGCCACGCGGATAACGAAGATTAATGCCGGCATAGATCATGGTCATTCATCTTGGGATGGATTTTTGCGGGGAAACATAGGATATCTAGCGCATGAACGACCTAGATCTTCCTCCAGCTTTAGATCGTACTCGTCAAAGGATCGCATGATTTATCATCGTCGACGGTCCATATTTCATTGCGTCAAGATGGAAACTGGGATGCCTATCAATGTTCACCTGCAATATAAGTTATTATAATGAAATTTGAAATAAACTAGCAATCGCCCCAAAAAGGTGCAATAATACGCCGACAGGTTATTGTTCGAGGATGAAATATTTCAAAGGGGTAAACTAAAATCAAATTTGTGTTTTGGGAAAAAAACCCAAAAATATACATAGACTAAAGTTTTCCAATGGTGTAGAGTTGATCTTCTACCTTGAGCACCATCACAAATAGGGAAGGCCAAGGAAGGGTCAATTTTAAAAATCCCTTCCAAGATAGCATAAATAGGACCTCGAATATTAAATGTAGACGAAGTTAGCCATGAAATAAACGGAGTTAGCATTTTCATATCATTTATGTCACCAAAAGTTGGCAAAACCTCTTAATTCTAAAGAGAGAGTATTTCGATGAAATGCTTAGTCTTTATGAATTGTTAATCATCAAGATCAATAAATCAATTCACTAATTTTGACTGTGTTTCATATTTTCCCAACAATTTAGAAATAAATTAACTCACTTCCTAGGTTTTGTAATGCTTTGCCTTTGATTCTCCCAATGAAGGTGAAGAAAATTTTGCATACTTGTGAAGAGTATATGAAGGCATAGTAAAAAAATTCCACGCAAAGGAATATTGTCGAGTTCCCTCTTCACTCATTGGAATTATGTGTTTATTGGGTTGCGCTGGCAAGAGTGTGGGCATGGTCCTTCATTGTTGGAATGAATTCATGAGTGTTTAATTATATTACTTGCTTTAGTAGTAGTGGAGAGGGTGATCCCTTCTCACGAGGGCCACCCCTATCTTATGTTTAATGGCTGGAATATTCGGATGAAGGTTAGCTGGTGTGATTGCACTGTGTGTCGCAATGTTGTTACTTGCTTGTGTAGGGTGCAGCCTGTTCTTGAGTTGTATATGGTTGCAACACTGCAGTCTCTTCTTGAGTTGTATATGTCGATTGAGGAGGGTGTAGCCTTTTATCCTTATGTTAATAAACAATGTATAGGTTGCATGGCTGAAGATGCAATGGTAGTGCTATAGATTATTTGGAATAATGAAATGAACTTATTCTATGAATAATATCAAAATAGAAAAAATTAGAAAATTGCTGCGTTTAAATGGGAGTTGGTAAGAAAAAGTAGACCTGCTCCAATATTCGAGGTCATCTGGTAAAATCTAGGGAGAAGCAAACTTTATAAGGGAAGGTACCAAACGAGTTTACTTGAGTCAGCCCAACTTTTTAGTTTCTATTACTATTTCTAATGACCCGAAAAGGTTCTTTGTTTGCGTATCTATTGCAAATTGTCAAATTGAAGATTAGGTTATATTTGTTTTACAGCTTGCTATATGCCTTTAGTTTGCCCTTTCCCAATCCAAGCTTATTAGATTTAA
>LPNX010541469.1:6768-23544 GCA_001517045.1 Pseudotsuga menziesii
CATTGTTTTGGCCTTCTTTGGTCGGCCCTCCGGGGCTCCTGCTTCCAGAAACCATTGAAACTAAGTTTCAACTGGTACTTTGTTTGCAGCGGCATCCTTGACAATGTCGATGGCCATAGCTACTAGCTCCTCTTCATCGTCAGACGACTCAGCAATGATAAGATTGCATTTACCTTTGCCTTGTTGTAATTTTTGAGCTTTAAGTTTCTTTCAAGCAGCAGCTATCTCCCTGGCCAGTTTCTTGATGATGCCTTGGGATAAAGCATACTCAGGGTTGTCGGGCTTGACTTCACCCGTTGGTACCCGAGTTGGAGTGACACTGGCTAGGGATGGAGGGTTTATTTGTGGCTGTGGTTGCGGCTGCGGTTCTGTCGGCTGTGGGTTGACTCTTTGTGCAGTCGGAGGCTTGATAATGATCTGTACACAGCTAGTGGGCTCGACCAGGGTGTCCTCCAACACAAATGTGCTTATGTAGAGGTTGAGCTCATAGTATTCCTCTTTTTCCTCATCGATGAGTGGCTCAACGATTGAAAAGTCAACCTATGTGGCTGCCTCTGGTATTAGTATTTTTACCTTTGCCTATCAGGTCAATTCTCGGAAGATCTAGTGAACAAACGGATAATAGTCGAGATCGTTGGCCTTGGGGTCCTCGCCCTGCATATACCAGACCGACGTATGGTTGAGCTCCAGCTGGATATGAGAGTTTGCAGGTAGGTTTCATTGGATGATCTGAGGCACCCTCCACCTAGTCATGCGAACCTTTAACTGTTGGAACCAATTTTCTAGAAAAACTTTCCCCCGTCCAAGCTCATGTGGAGTTCCTTTCTGGGAAAAGGGTTTAAACCTATTCATGTCGAATTTGGTCGATTCCTGGAAGACTGGGCTTCCTTTTGGACATATATGATACATCATGATCCACAGGATGAGGGAGGGGAACTTGATGATTCCGCCCATCTCTTGGCATCGCTCGCAGACGATTTTGATCATGTCGACGACATAATCTCCCCATTTGTAGATTACATCGTTAGTAGCAATTGTGTCGATGACCTCCAGCATTTCTAGTTTGAGGTTGCTGCCTCGACTGGCCAATGTAAGTGTGATTGCAATTATTTTAGCCACAATCTATGGCGTTCGAGTGGTGATCTGCTCGATCATCAACCCTTTGGAATTTTTCCCGGACGGTGAGCCCGTAAGCTCTTGGACCAACCCTTGCTTAATTCCGATTGGTACAAGGTTTCCCTGGTTAGACAGACCAGTAAGTTTGGAGATGACATCCCCGGTAATATCGATCAGCTCGTTGAATTAGAATCGACCGTTGTGGTATCGACTGATGACGAATTTTACGGCAGCTTCTTTTGTCCCACCAAAAATGGCCATCAGAGGTGCATTGGGATAGTGAAATATGGTGCTCTTTTGGACTTTCTCAGCGACTTGGGTCATTTTCTTATCGACGAAGACCCACTCTTGGATCTCAGCCCAGAGTTTATGCCATGGGCCCTCCTACACTTTGGCGTTCTTGATGTGTTTCAACCGGTGGACCAAGGGTGTATCCTCAGCCTATAGCTCTTTCGCTTTGGTCGCTGCTCGGGTTAGTTTGGGGGCCATTTTGTCGGATTGGTCAAATTTTTTATAGGGTTCATGGGTTTTGGTCGACTGAGGGTACAAATGCTTTGTGGGGAAGGTTTGTGTTGAATGAACCTTCAACGGTCCATTATTTATAGGAAAAGGTGTGATTGTGTGTAGGACTAGATGTATTAATGGCAAACTTGACAGTCCAGCTGCAATACTCGAGTGTGGCTTATTGGTGGATTTGTTTTGGCGCTCGAGGCCATGAATACGTGATGGGACTGTTGAGGTCGTCGGTCGGTGTTAGTGTTGAGAATGGTCGGCCGGACTGGTCGAAGATAATGATGTCGGTGGTCAGATTAGTGAGTGGATGCCATGTTTTGTTGTGGTGGTTGTAGTATTTTGTTTCTATAATTTTTGGCTTTCTATGGGTTTTCGTCGCAGGTCAGGGTCGTTATAGGATTTTTTTATTTTTCTTTTTTAACATTTAAGTCGGGATCCATTAACGAGTTTCTGAAATACTAGGCCTTGTAATGTCTTGAGTCGGACCGAGCCATTGGGGTGTATTTCCTCGACAATGTAAGGTCCCATCCATTTTGTGTGAAGCTTCTTGGGTTTTCCTTTGACTTGACTATTATAAATTAAGGCAAGGTCACCGAGTGACAGGTTTTTGTTTTTGATGTTACGGTCGTGCCATGCTTTCTGTTGCTGCTTGTGAATTTCTTAGTGTTGTATAACCATGATTCTGTGTTCTTCGAGCTTGCTGAGTTGAAATAGTCGGTCCTTTCTAGCATGTTCAACATCGACATGTAGTAGTTGTGCAATAATAGGTGTCTACTGTCAAAAATGTAGTGGGACAACAACTTCTTGCCTGTAGACTAGTCGAAAGGGGGTTTGGTTAGCCGACCATTTATAGGCCATCCTGTATGCCCATAAGACTGTAGGGATTTTCTCATCCCAGTCATCTTTGTCGATATTGCATATTTTGGTTAACCCTTTTGTCAATGTTTTGTTGAAAGATTCAATCGCGTCGTTCGACTGAGGGTGATACGCTGTACTTCGTCGGTGGTTGATATGGAATTGGTCGGTCAAGTTTTTGATAGTTTTGTTAATAAAATGTGTCCCTTGGTCACTGATCAATGTTAGTGGGCATCCGAATCGAGTGATGATGTTTTCGTAGAGAAACTTAGAGGCTACCTCACTTGAACATGTATTGACAGGTTCAGCTTCTTCCCATTTAGTGAATATTCTACTGCAGTGATAATATATCTGGCACCCGATCTTTTGGCTGGTATAGGAAATGGTCCTATGAAGTCTATAGCCTAGATTTAGAATGTGAGACTAGGGTTTACAGATATCAACAAAATTTCTGTGCTTGGCAGAGGTCAATCGAGTCGTTGGCATCTGTCACATCGACTAACAAAGTTTTTGCAATCTCTGTGGAGTGTCGGCCACCATAATCCTGACTGTTGGATTTTCTTTGCAGTTGTATCTGCTTGGAAGTGTCCTCCTGTAGGTCCATCGTGGGCTTCATGCATGATTTGGTCTCGCTCATGGTAGAGTACACACCTTCTAAGAATGTCATCTAACCCCATTTTGTATAAAAATCCATTAATGAGGCTGTAGGGTGTAGCCTTCATAGCTAGGATTTGTTTTTTCTTGGTGTTCATTCCTTCTGGTGCCTGACCTATCTCTAGGAACTGAGCTATATATTCAAGTTCATCTGGCACTACTTCTATGAAAATAAATGTACATCTGGTAATTTGTCATCGACCCCAGTCAGTTCCTCCCTTATGTCTATACAGGATAGATGGTCGGGCCCGACATTTAACTTCCCTGGTCGAACAATGACTTCAAATTCAAATTCTTGGAAAAGAAGTAACCATCGACATATTCACCCATGGTGAAGTGGTTTATTGACAAGGTATTTCAAGGCTTGATGGTCGGTATAAAATGTGAAGGGGTTGGCTAAAAGGCAATGTCGATACTTTTGGAGGGAAAAGACCATACCTAGGGCTTCTCTTTCGGTGGTCAAATAGCTTCTTTCAGCCTTATTTAATTTTTGACTGCTGTAAACTATAGGGTAATCCATCCCATCATCCCCTGGTTGTGTCAGGATTGCTCCGATTGCTATTCCTAAGGCATCGATATGCACATGGAATTTGGTCGACTAGTTTGGAAATTTTAGTATGGGGTTTCGACCAGTTTTCTTTTTAGTTTGTCGAAGGAGATTTGGCATTCCTCTATCCACTGAAACTCTTGGTCTTCTTTTAGAAGTTCTTCTAAAGGGTAGGTCATATCTGAATAATTCCTTACGAATTTCCTATAGTAACCTATATGGCCAAGTAACACCCTGACTTGTTTGGGGTTTATTGGTGGTTTCAGGTCGAGGATAATTTTGATTTTTGCAAAATCGGCCTTGATACATTCTTTACAGACAATATGTCCTAAGAGTATGCCTATGGGAGTCATAAAGATACATTTCTTAACATTCAAGGAGAGTTGAATATGTCTACATCTCTCCAGCATTAGTTGGAGCCATTTGCAGTGGTCTTTTAAGGTGGAATATATTGTCTAGTCGTCGAAGTATACTGCCATGGTCTTATATATGTATTCTTGGAAAGTCTTGACAACAATTTGGGAGAACACTGCAGGTGCATTATCTAGCCCAAAAGGCATCACTCTGTAAGCAAAGGACCCAAATTCACACACAAATGTTGTCTTCTTCTGGTCTTCCTTTGCTATTGGGACTTGGTTATAGCCTGAGAATCCATCTGTAAAGGAGTAACATTCATGTCCTGCAACCTCATTCAAGATTTCATCAGCATAGGGGGTTGGGAATGCATCTGTGAGTGTGACTTTGTTGAGCTCCCGAAAGTCGACACAAATTCTTAACCTGGTTGGGTCATGTTTCTTGGGCTGAACGACCATGGGACTTGCCCATTTCGACTGGTCGATAGGGTAAATGATCCCTGCGGCTAACATGTTGTCGATTTCCTTTTTAACTATTTCCTTGTACTTGTGGGCCAATTTATAAGGTCTTTTCTTGACAGGTCGGACATCGGGTTTAGTGTTTATTTTCATTTCACCCATTTCTTGTACTAAGCCTTTTAAGTCTTTATAGTCACTACCAAAGGCATCCTGGAATTCTCTAAGTAGATTTACTATGTTGGCGGTCTGTTGGTCGTTCCAGTAGTCACCAATTTTCGCTATTTTTGGTCGGTCGTCATTCAAAATATCAACTTCTTTAGTTTTGATTTTGGCCTCTAACCACTCTGGTGCCTTAGCTTCGTTGATCGGTCGGGTTCCTTCTTGGAACTGTGAGAATGTGGTAGGGAAGTCGGCTGCAGTCATTCTGTCGAGGTCTGGTTTGTCGGAGGTCGTGACTTTCAGGACTGAGTGGATAGGTTTTGTTGTTTCAGTATGGTTGGATTTCCATCTGAAGCTCTTTCCTTCTGTGTGTTCATTTTCTAATTGTAAACAAGTCGACTCAGTTTTTGACTTAGTTTTTATATTGTCACAGTCCTTGATCGGTCGAAGGTCTTGGTAGGGTTGTTTTTTGGTGGGTTGGAGAAAGTGTTGGATTTTCTGTGCTGGCTCTGTCAAGTGTTCATTTTGAGGGATGAAGTTGAATTATTTAATAAAATTTTCCCTTAGTTCATGCCAGAAGAAGGTTTCTCCTCTAGCTTCCTCCATCTTATACCATTTACTGGGTAAGTCGGCTAGGGTTGAAGGGAACAAGTGTGGCTAGGCTCTTTCATCCTTAAATCCAAGTCTTCTCCACTCCTTTTCACAAGTCTTGATATGTTCTTCTGGATTTTGTCCTTGGGTAAAGATAGGGATTTGGGCTTGCTGGGTTAACTTCTTGCCACCAAACCGCTCGACAAAGTAAGTCAAAGTAGTTGTCCAGGTTTGGAGTTTTTCCTGATGGGTATCCCACCATCTAGCTGCTTGGCCTGTAAATGTTTCAACTAAGCTTTGGAGCCGACCATGTTCTCCAATATTTTTAGAGATTTGTTCAATGTGTAAGACTGGGGATTCCCTTTCCTTATACCTAGGTAATTGTGTAGTATTTAAGTTGGTAGGTTGTAAGGTAGGGCATTTCCTGACTTTTTTTCAAAGATTTTAGGGATAATAGATACTATGAAGCACTGTCGGGTGGGTTTTTTCTGTACTTGTTGTATATTCCAGCACCCTCTTGCTTGTGTTTCATAATTTTCTATCTCCCAGTCATACAATTTAGCATCTGAGTTATACCCAATTGAGTCTTGGTCACCTAAGTGAAGTTCCCCATGAATGTTTGGTTCTGTATAGTCTGTATTGTTGTGGATCTAGTAAAGTTGTCTAACATCGACCTCCTCATCAATCGGCTCAACCCAAGGTTGTCCTTGGGATGGATGAATGGGTACAATAAACTTTTGACAATTTCCTTTTAGCTTGATTCGTTCCTTGTCTAAGGATATGGATGCTTTCATCTTTCGTCCCCAGGGTCAACCGACTAGGGCTGGGAAGGAGATGGAACCTTCTTTTGGGTCAATAATTTCAAAATCAACCTTGGTCGATATTCCCTTAATGGTTGTGTTGACATCTCTCCAAACCCCAATGGGTTCAATGAGGCCTTGGTCAGCGATTTTTAGGTAGATACCTAACTTGTAGAGTTGAGGTCTGACCATCTTTTCCCTTGTATCCCTGGTCATGATATTTACTTGGGACCCGAAGTCAAGCACTACTTGTTGGACATGGTAACCTTCGATTTCTAGGTCGACAAGTGGGTCGACATCGTTTTTGTCTTTTTGGTTCAAGCTGCAAATGTTCTTAGTTTGTTTTCTAATGTTGGTGTTTTTTTAGTTCCTGCAATAAGTTGATGGATTGAGCTACGGATTTGTGTGTTTGAATGAGTTGGATTAATTGATGTAGTGCATCGGGTCAACTGTTAACGAGGTCTTCTTGTCATGCAATGCCATGAAATATGTGTGTGGCTTGTTGATATGTTTGTTCTTCCTTTCTAGGGTCAGGATACGCATTTGTGTTTTTAATCTTGCTAATCTGAGGGTTATCAGGCCCTGTTTTTGTGCCTTGTCGAGTGACAATATGTAAATTTTTAGTAGTTATTACATCATGCTTCTGGACACAAGACAAGACATTAACATTTTTCTTATTATTGATTTTCTCTAACATAGTAGGACAATCCTCAAGGGAGTGACTGCCTACTCCACAGTGGTTACAGAATTTAAGATCAGTTCTGTCTTTGTACGGGCAATTTGCATACCGGTGACCTTCTTTATAACATATGAAGCACTGGGTGGGTCGACGCGGTCGTATGTCGTGATTCCCCTGGAATTGAACTCTTCCTCCATAGCCTTGTCATTGATTGTCGTATCGGCGCTCATATCGTCGACCGTCGTGTTGTTGTCCATTATGAGTATTTGATGTATTGTTTGGCTCGTGATTTTGCGCTACTGCATTGGTTTGGTATACCGCATGGTAGTTATGTCAGTTCTTCAGGTTTAACTGACATTCGGCGGTATTGTGACTTTTGGTCTCATAGATGGCACACCAAGAAGCCTTGCTGTTTTTCATGTTGAACGGGCAATCTGCTGTAGAATGGTTTCCGTGTTCCTGGAAGATGTCACAAAACAAATTGGTTTGTACGAAGTGGACGTCTTGTCGGCTGCATTCTTATCGACAATTATCTTTTGAGTGTCCGTTTATTGAACACTTGGTGCACCAGATCTCTTGATTCTTGAGGGTGAGATCCTTTAGATACTTCTGTACATTCTCTAATAGCTGTTCCAGTCTATGGTCCATAGGTTATGCGAGTATATCTTCATCCATTTCAACCTGAAGAGCTTTTGTTAGCACATCTTCATATGTTTTGAACGTCTCCAGACTAATATGTCGATGTACTTTGGGCGGTAGTCCTACAAGAAACCATTGAATTAGTAGTTGTTCATCAATAACATAATCCAGCTGGCTCAGTAAATATTTCCATCGCTTGTCGTAGTAGCGAACGGTTTCTCCTGGCTTTTGTGAAGTAGTTTTGAGCTTCTTCGTGGCCAGGTGCTTAGCATCTGGGGTTTTGAAGAATGACAAGAACTGCGCCTTAATCTCGACTTTGGTCTCTCTAGGTTGTTGTTCGGAAAAGGTCATGTACCACGTCAAGGCTCTTTTCCTTAATGCCTCTGAGAACTGGGCCATTTGGTGATCTTCATCGGTAACCTGGTTAGCTTCCCAGGTCAACTCGCAGATGAACCAATGTCATCGGGGGTCTTCATCTCCCTCGTAGAGAGGAATGCGAGCAGATCCATGACCCATGTATGAATCACTTTCACTGCTCTCAGATGTTGGCAGAGGTGGAGGTGGGGGTGGTGGTGAAAGTGGTGGGGTTATTGATGCAGTCGAGCCTACAGAATTCTGATCGACTGAACTTGTGCTCTCGTCGGTGGTCAAGTCGTCGTCGACTTGTAGTCGGTTGATGTCGACTTCTGCTGTCAATGGTCCACTGTAACTTTATGTGCGTAGGTCTGTTGTTTCGAGTTTTTCTAAAGCTGTATGTGGCGAGGGGGGTGATCCTTCATGTGTCGGTAGGAGCAAGTGGATACTTCGAAGGGAAGGTGTCGCTTGAAAGGTCACCCAATTCCCTTCAAGTGGTCGATGTATAATAATATGTCGGCCAGTGTATGTGTCGTCGCCTTGTCGGCTCCATATAATGTAATCAGCAGCTCGTAGTCGGAGGTCTTCTTCGACAATAGTCTGTATTCTGGTACGCGGATTTGTTGGGGAAAGGGTTATTCCATCGTCGGGAGCAGCTATTTGGAGAGCTTCTGGCTGCTCTATCCACACTTCTTCCTCCTTAGGGGACACCTCTTTCTCTACGCCTTCTTCCTGTTGGTCATGGCCCGACTCTGGCAGATTCTCTTCACGGTCGTTCACCCTAGGGTTTTGTCTTCTTTGCAGCTCTATGGCTCTTTCACATATTGCTTCCCTTCTCTGCTATCTTTCGTCCCTTTCTATTTTCTAAATGTCCGACATACTTTCGTACAATACTATTCCCTTAGGGTCCTCTTTTGCTGACTTTTCATTACTGGTGACCGATATCAGAGTTTTAGCCGACTAGGATCCACTTTGCTCTACCTTCGACACATGACCAGCTACCCCCCCATAGCCTACCCGACGCTTTTAGGAAGCCCAGGTAGTTCGGTCTATTTTCTCAGGAAGTATTCCCACTCCCTTTCGACAATGAATTTCTCCCACTTCTTCTATTTCTCCACCCAGTTAGTGTTTGTTCGCTGTTCGTGAAGTGATGGACGAGGTTCGAATATATGTGCTACTCCTTTCTCGATCAAAAATTTGAACAGCAAAGTTGGTATGGAACACAAAAATTGTTCGGTGAATTCTGTGTAAAATTTCTTTTTGACAGTTTCCACTGAACTTCTGTCTTCGATTACTTGTTCCTCACAGAAGTCATTGGCGATTTTCTCGAACCACTCCAACAGATTTATGCAGCCTCCTCGGATCAGTTTTTGGAGCAACTGTTCTTCTTTAGTCGCGTCCGGCTTTTTCATCCAGAAGTTGCTTCAATATCTGTGGCACGGATTTGAAAAAAATTTCGTGTGTCTCTATGAAAAATCTTGCTTTGGATTTAGCAACTGTTAATCTGTTCCTACGGGCATAATTTTGCAGATAGTTGGCAATTTTACGCTCCCACCAGTCCTTAATCTCTTGCTCTGGTAGCAAATGTGAGCATATATTTTAGACATGTACTACCAGCAACGGAACCAATGTTGTAATCTCACAGATCACATAAGGTTACCAATAATACATAATAAAACATACATAAATAGAAACAGAGATAGGAGATAAGAACAGATAGGATGAAACAGATTATATTATTATAGTGAGTTCATACAAAGCAGAGAACTGAACAGAGTTCTTGTTTGGCTCAATAGCCTAATATATACAATTTACAAACAGTTACAAAATAACTACCTGTCGGTTCAGTGAACCGACATGACTGTTAGTTAGCCGACCTAATCTTTTTAGTTAGTCAGCCGACTTAGTCGGCTGATTGACTAAGTTAGCCCATCGACTTAGTCGGCTGATCGACTAAGTCAGCCCATCGACTTAGTCGGCTGATCGACTAATTCGGTCTTCGTTCAAGTCGACTTTGTCGACTTGCTCCTTCTACACCCACTGGATATTACCTCAAGTACATGCCTAAGTTCATAGGAGAAGGAGATTTCATAGCTGAAGAACATCTAGAGGCATTTTACAGCTATGCTGAGAACATTAACATAGAACAAGAAGATGTATGGACTAGGGTTTTTGTGCAAAGCCTAGATGGTCAATATAGGAAATGGTTTAAAGAGCTGCCTGTTGGGTTAGTGGTAGGAATTGAAGCCCTAGATGACATATTCCTAAAACATTGGGGAGAAAGGAGAGACCACCTCTATTATATTACAGATTTCAGCAACTTGCAAAGAGAAAATGGGGAGTTTGTCTCTAACTTCACCAATAGGTTCAACAATATGTACAGCAATATCCCCACTGAAATCAAGCCCGCTGATACCTCAGCTAGGATAACTTATGCTAATGCCTTTGAATCTGATTTCTACCTACTTCTCAGAGTAAGGAGGCCATCCTCCTTATCACTCATGCAAGATGTTTCCCTAGAGGTAGAATCAAACATTGTTGCATCCCAGAAGGTCAAAGAAAAGATAGACAAGAAGAAGCAACCAGCAGACCCTATTGGGGTTTCTACATCAGAGAACAAGATTGAAAAAATGACCAAACTGTTAGATAACCTAACTGTTGAAATGTCTAAGCTGAAGGAACAAGGAAAAATACCGGTGAGGAAAAGAGCCAAGTGATTTTGCTCCCCGAAGCCCTAATTTTGTCCCTTATAGAAGAGGGAACCCCCCAGTTCAGATTCTCAGAAGGGAAAGGAATCAAGGGGAATATTATAGAATAAGAGATCCATTTTAGAATGCTATATTAAAAGAAGAGCCAGAATTCATTGAAGAAGAAGGAGAAGTTGAAGACAAGATCCACCACATGGAGGATGAGGTAGACTATTCTTTTTTGACATAGGAAGAATATGACGAAGCTCTAGTGGATGAGTAGATCAGTGAAGGAGCTGTATATTAGGCTGACGGTCAGGTAGGGTTCAATTTAAGGTCCAGGCTTGTTGCTCCTCTTAAAAGGAATTTTGTACTTTTTAAACATCCTGCTACCCCAGCAAAAAAGGATCCTGTTTTACAAAAGAAAATGGCTGTCATTCCAAAACCATTACAAAAACTAGCACCTTCATCAAGCCCTAACCATGTCCAAATCAGAGCTCCAGCACATGAGGTAAGGTTTTCTGATAAGCTGCATTATTCTTTCAACCTTGAGTCATAGATTTAGAAATTGAAGATCCCTTTCCCATTAATTGAGCTAATGAAAAATGATGCATTGAAGTCTTCCATTCTGAATTCTCTTTAGCCAAAGGTGCATATTGATACTAACTTTGTAAATATGGAAGATGGAAAACTTATTGTAACCCTAGGCCCCATTATCAAAGACCTAAAGGACTCATGCCCACTTTTCTATATATATCCTTGAATATCCATGATAAAGTCCTTCATAACTGTCTGCTGGATTCAGGAGCTTCTCATAACCTAATGCTGAAGGCTATGATGGATGAGCTTGGTCTCAACGTCACAAAGCCCTACCATGACTTATTCTCCTTTGACTCCAGAAAATTCAAGTGCTTGGGTCTCATCAAAGACCATGTTGTGAACCTAACTCAGCTACCTTCAAAAATCATCATGATGGACATCGTAGTGGCTGATATCCCTCCAAAATTTGGTCTCTTCCTGTCTCAATCATGGAGCAAAAGGCTTGGTGGCACCCTTCATATGGATATTACATATGCCACCATCCCAATGTTTGGAGGGGATACCAAGAGGCTATACAGGGAAAATCAGCTAGCCTACATCATAAGCAATGAGAGCAATTCAGTGAATCACCCCATCTATGCTATGGATACTGATTTTGGGACATGCATTATGCAAATAGATGATTATCAGCAAACATTAGTCCAGCTCACTAATCCCACCTGTCAGCAGCCCGAAGAGGTGACCACGGAAATCTGGAACATGTATTTTGATGGAGCTAGCACTCAAATCTCAGCAGGTGCAGGTGTAGTATTGATCTCCCCATCCAAGGGAAACATTCATCTGTCTTATAAGCTTGATTTTAAAACCACTAACAATATAGCAGAATATGAAGCCTTGCTGCTATGATTTAAAGCTTCCAAGGATATGGGGATCATGTTGTAGAAATTTAGGCCAGAAATAGATTGATTTCACTCACAACAATTTACAATTGATCATGCAAAATTGCTAACAATGGAGACTGACTATGGAGCTGTAACACAAAATTATATTAACTGAGTGTACAATAGCCAACCCTGTAATAACATAGGTTGCTGAATATATATAATACATCAAGAGATCGAATTCATAAGGAGGCATCCAAAACTAGCATAAAGCAGGCTTACCCAAAATAGGCAAATCCCCCATAGGTTTAAAAAGCTGATCCCAAATCTGTCATGAAGCTCACGAATTGGCAAGGGCGCATGGGCAAGATAATGAGTGGTGGAATGACAGTTCATACATGCTTTTGCATGGAGGAAAGAGTGGAGGATGAAGAGGGCAACAAACTAGTTCACCTCACCTAGTCTTGCTTTCCTATGTGCCTTAAAACACTGAAAAAGTAGGCAGTAAAGCAGAAAAAGTAGATAGGCGCCTAGGAGGCCAGGAATAAAGTAGATTTGATTCCTAAGGCTTTCCCAAGCACTACATGAGTCAAATATGGCAAGTTTGACCTCTATGGATAGGCAATTAGCAACTTGCACATGGTGGGACTCATGAACTAGGCAAATAAGACAAAAATGAATTAATGTCTAAGTGGGTAATACTATGGGTTGATTATTCTAACCCCCCCCCTTAATCCTGACTTTATGAGTAATAAATAAAAAATATAGGGCATAGAAACAAGGCTTAGTCACCCTTTTACATACTGCAAGTCCATACAACCAAGGAAAGAGGCAAAACCAACTTGGGAAAATCCTCCCTTAAACATGGACTATAAAACAAAATTGTAGAATCTTGTCTCCACTCATGCTTTGACATCATGATCAGCAATCCCCAGCAGTGATTTGAGATTGCTGAAGGTCTTCTCACAAAATGCTTTGGTGAAGATATCAGCTACTTGTTTTGAAGATGAACATAAGAGTAGGTGAATGGTGCCATCATGCACAAGCTCTCTGATGTAGTGCATGTGAATCTCAAAGTGTCTGGTTCTATACTTTTGAACTGGATCCTTGCAGATTCAAATGGTACTTTGGTTATCATAGTAGATGGTACCTGAGTACTCAGGTTTGAAACCACATTCTCCAAGTAAACCCTGCAACCATAAACACTGAGTTGCTGCATTGACAAGTCCTATGTACTCAGCTTGTGTAGATGAGAGTGCAATGGCACTCTGTTTCTTGCTTGACCAACTGATTGGCCCTTCTGTAAGCATGAACACATAACCTGAAGTGGAATTTCTATCTGTGCTATCACCTGCCCAATCACTATCAGTAAATCCAATCAAATCAAGATCAGATTTTGCTTTATAGAAGATCCCATGTGTCCTTGTTCCCTGAAACAAAGTTAAGGATCCTTTTGGCTACTTTCCAATGGATCTCATGAGGCTGATCCATGAATCTAGAAGCCACACTTACTGCATAAAAAATATCAGGTCGAGTATGTGTCAGATGCAATAAACATCCAATCAATTGCCTATACAGTGTATTGTTTACCATCGGTGGAGAATCATCTTCCTCTAGCTTCACTCCTGAAAGGAAAGGAGTTTTGCTTGCTTTGCAATCTTGCATTCTGAATTTGATCAGAAAATCCAAGGCATAATTTAACTGGTGCACCTTGATTCCTGCTTTGGATTGAGAGATCTCAAGCCTCAAAAATTGACTTAAGAGCCCCAAATCTGTCATGGAGAAGGCTTGGTTCATAGCTCCTTTTAAGGAAGCAATCTCAGCCTGTGAACTTCCTGTAATGAGGAGATCATTAGCATATAACACAATGATCATTAATGAACCATTAAATACCTTCAAATAGACATTTGGATCTGATTTGCACCGAACAAAATTCAGAGATAGCAAGAAGCTATCTATCTTGGCATACCAAGCCCTGGGGGCTTGCTTTAGCCCATACAATGACTTTCTCAACCTGCACACAAGAGAAGGGTTAGGAGAAAAACCTTGGGGCTGCTACATATATATCTCCTCAGTGAGATATCCATTCAGGAAGGCACACTTTACATCCATATGATGTACCTCCCATTTCCTTGAGGCTGCAATGGCTAGAGCTAGCCTGATGGAATCCATCTTTGCCACTGGGGAAAAGGTCTCATTGTAATCGATGCCATGAACCTATGAGTAGCCCTTAGCTACCAATATATCCTTGTACTTAAGTGGTGAACCATCAGAATCAAATTTGGTCTTATAGACCCACTTACACTGGACTAACTTTCTTCCTGGAGGAAGATCCACTAGCTCCCATGTGTTGCTCTTCTGTAGCGAGTTGAAATCCTCCTTCATGGCAGCTTGCCATATTGGATCTCCTACTGCTTATTCATATGTTTGAGGATCAGACTCCACCATCAAATATCATTTTTCAGCAAACATAGGATCCTTCATGCACATACCACTCTCAAATTGAGATCTAGTCCTCCTTGGGTCATTGGGATCCCCAGCTAGCTCACCTGCTACATGTAGTGTCTTGTTTTCCCATTTTGGCCTTGTGGGGCTGTTTCAGTCTGCAATAAACTCATCTCCATCAGAAAATTCAGAATCAGCATGTTCAACAAACTCTTTACTTACTTCTTGAGGTTCAGGTGGTGAAGAGGCTTCACCAACTTCCACTTCTGCAAGGGGTTCTTCTTCAAACTGAACACACCTTTCAATGAAGGCTTTGTTTGTGCTCAAGTTTATCAACTTGTACCCTTTTGAATCTTCAGAGTATCCAACAAAAAGACACTCTTCGCTTTGGGGCTGCAAAGCCTTCCTCTTCTCTGTTGGGATTCTAGCCCAAGCCTTTGAGCCAAAAATCCTGAAATGGGTCACATCTGGCTTGTACCCACTCCATGCTTCGAAGGGATTCATGCCATAAAGCTGTTTATAAGGCACCCTATTTTGGATATAGGCTTCACAGTTTATAGCTTCGGCCCAGTACTTTGGTGGCAAAGTTTTGGCCTCCATCATGCATGTTGCCATCTCCTTCAGTGACCTGTTCTTCCTCTCTTCAACACCATTTTGCTGTGGTGTGTAGGGGATAGAATGCTGCATCTGAATACCTGCATCTGTACAATAGTTAATAAACTCAGACTTGACATACTCACCACCATTTTCAAATCTGAGGACCTTCAGTTTCCTTCCACACTGGTTTTCAACCAAAGCCTTAAAGACTTTGAATAGGCCAAAAACTTCTGACTTGTGTTTCATGAAGTGAACCCAACAATACCTGGAAAAATCATCAATAAAGGTCAATGCATATTTGTCCTAACTCATGGACATATGAGGGAATGGGCCAGAAACATCACTGTGAATCAGCTCGAGGGGTGCAGAGGTTCTCTCATGACTAGCTTTCTCAAGCTTGTGCTCTGGGTGTTTTCCTAGGATACAACCTTGGCAGACTCCTTTGGAAAATTTTATCTTGGGAAACCCTATGACCATATCCTTCTCACTAAGATCAGATAGATACTTGTAGTTTAGATGGCCAAATATTTCATGCCATAGCTTTCTAGCTTCATTAGCATGGATAAGAAGAGCAGAGGGGTTTGAGTAAGGTAGGAAGTGTGAAAACATGTATACCTTTTGAGCATGATTCGCTACTCCTTTTGCAATGACTCTACCAGTTGAGATTTCTTTGATCTCAACATCATCAGGGGAGAATATCTCTTTCTTAGGAGACCCAGTGTGAGTCATCTGATACATTGACAGAAGGTTGGAGGTGAGACTAGGGACATACAGCACATTGTTGAACTGCCCATGATCAAGATCTATTCTTCCTTTGCCCATAGTTTCAGTGAGAGAGTCATCTCCCAGTACAATAGATGGTCCTTTCGAATTGTCCAGTGAGGAGAAGGCCTCCTTAGTCGAAACCATGTGTCTTGAAGCTCCAGAATCAATGATAAAACTGGGTGAGCTTGATGTCCCAGCAACTAGAGCATGAACTCTCTCTCTGTCATCTGAACTTGATCCTCCTTCTCTCTTCTTTGAGCCTTCTGGAAGGGAGATGCCATTCTTCTCCAGCAGTTGAGTTAGCATGTCTATCTGCTTTTTCATACAAGAGATTTCAGTATGATTTCCCTTCGAACAGTATGAGCACTTGTTCATTTCACCTTTGTTTTTCTTCTTCTGGGTATTTTTCTTGGGACCTTGTTGATCCTCTGGAGATTGCTTCTTGTCTCTCTTTTGTTCAGATGGATTTTTAGCTTTCATTTTGCTTTTATCCACCTTCGAATCTCCAACAATCAAAGCTTGATCTTTGGATGGTTTGATGGTGCCCATCATCACCAGCTTGTCTTGTTCTTGTGTGAGAGATTCCATGAAATATGCAAGGCTAGGCATCTTCCAGGTTCGAGCTGTGAGTTTTGTGGCATAGAAGGTCAAAACAAAGACTGAGTAGTCAATTCCTAGCTTCGAGAGGATGGCCAATACGAGCTGATCATATTTATTTTCGATACCACACTGCTTCATCTACAAAACTAGTGCTTTGAGCTTGGAGAAATATAGCTGCAAGGATTCAAAGCTACTGGGACTCAGAGAAATAAGCTCATTTTCAATATGATGTCCCCTCATCTCATCTGTCTTTCCAAAAAGCTCAGAAATCTTCTCCCATACTTGATTCGGTGAAGTTAATCCATCGAGATGGAAAAGGAGGTCTCGGGAAATACTGAGACATAGGAGGCCATAGGCCTCATCTCTCCGATTGTGCCATTTTATCTTCTCTACAGTAGCATTGGGCTTTGATTTTGTAGCCATAGTCACCCTATAGAGGCCTTTCGCTCTCAAAAATATCTCCATCTTTGCTTTCCATTCAAAATAGTTGAAGGGAGTCAAGATAGTTTTCTGTGAATCCATAGCTATAGAAAATCTATCCC
>LPNX010541469.1:27334-42618 GCA_001517045.1 Pseudotsuga menziesii
AATGGGACACCAAGTGAAATCCCAGCCAACCAATATTTCTGGAAGACAATCTCACCATGGCCTTATCCAACTGTTGATCCAAGAGTTGCTGAAAAGAAGGAATATGGCATGGCCTTATTTTCTATTTTCGAATGGATTTGAGATAGGCCTTCAGCAGAAGAGAAAGGGAAGTCTCCTGCCAATAAGTCCATCACACCAAGGAGTGGGAGAAGAAGGAGGAGGGCCATATCCCTAGCAGTAGCAGTAGAACAGCCTCCCTCCTCTTCCAAGGCCAAGAAGGTAAAAAGGAACTTAGACTTCTATGAGAAGGGCCAGGAGGTTGAAACACACAAGGATATTATTCTAAATCTACCCTACTCAGATCCTGAAGAGGAGCAAGAGGAAGGTGCAGACCTAGCTTTGCAAATTGTACTAGTGACTGAAGCACTACCCTCCCCCACACCAAAGGAGCAAGAAGAACCAACAGAGAGGGCTTCCTCCAGCAAGACTAAAACTCAAAAGATCAATCAATTACTAAGGAAAATTTATGTGATGGAGATTTTGGAAAGGGAAATAAAGAATAATAATGCCGCATTGACCAGCAAAAATAAGCTGCTACATAAGTCTTACTTGGAGTAGAGAGAAAGATATATTTTCTTAAAGAGGCTGAATACAAGGTACCTAAAGGACAGTACTAGATTATACAGGATGATTAGCCTCCAAATACTACAACTGAAGGAAGCTAAGGAAAACCCTAGCAGCCACCCCACCTTGGAAACCCTAGCTGAGGCTGCAGTTAGCCTTCAGCCTCCAAAAACCAGCCAGGCTACTGTTAACTCTCCTAGCATAGAGCATGCTGAAGAAGAAAGCTGAGTAGACATCCATAAAAGAACAGTTTTGGGAAAACCCTAATAAATTTTAACAACAAAACTTTCGGTGGCTTAGGAAGATGATGGGCAGTTCATTAGCCACCAAAAGTGCCGCTTTTGACAGCTAATGCTTCTGATGGTTAGGCCTCTTAACCACCGAAATCAGACAGAGGCTTAAAATCAAATTTTGGCATATAGGAGTGGTTTTGGGTGAATATAGATGGCTCAGGGACATAGTCTGAAGATGAAGGGCATAGAGGAAAGCATCAGAAAAAAGGTCTGTTTCAATTTTACTATGACATAACAGCACAAAACGCCACCAACACTTAGCTGTCAAGAGAAAACAGTGGCTTAAGTAGTAGAGGGCCAATAGCAATAATTTTCAGCAGTTACCTCAATTATCTAAAGGTTCATACAGTGAACTAATTCTTTAGTTAAGTTAGACAAGTAGTTAATTAGGGTTTTCTAACCTAATTTGCAAAAAACTATTATTTTGTTTATTTTTGTAAAAAATAGATCCAAGTTTTCAGGATCTGTATATTTTGTAAAGGCTATAAAGCCTAAGACTTATTTTATGAAAAAGGTTTGACTTCAGGGACTTGTAGACCATACTATTGTCAGCTTCTCATTTTGCTCATGATTTAATATAAGCTCTTTTGTTATCATTTGTTCAACTTCCATTTCTATCTTTTCTGTGCTTATGCTTGAATGTGTATTCAGGTTAAATTCAAGTTAATTAATGACTGATAGCTGTCACCCTATTGGCATGTTGATGTGATTTGAATTATAAGTACCATCCTTATCATGGTTTAGCCATTTATATCCATCTGTTTTGTGTGTAAATCTGTCAGCTTGATGAGTTCTCCATCCCTGCACCTTATTGTCAACCTCTGAACAGTGGTAACTAAAATCCTTGTACCTGATTGAGTTTCATGCATGTGTTGAGAGTGGAAGGTCATATAGGTCACCTAACTTGATCCATATTAGAAAACACTAAAAATATTTAAGTTACGAGGCATATTCGAGCTACAACCTAGAGCAGTTTCCTGGAGTGATAACAAGAGGAGCGTGTTGACTCCATAAAAGAATAAAAATGAGTCCAAAAGTGTACAAACAAGGTTTCATGGATATATCAATAGTTTAAGTGTTCCAAAGGTGGGAAACTATGGTCCAAAACACTAGACAAGGCACTAGGATGCCAAAATCACTAGGTAGAACAACATGAAGGTCCGTGGAATAGATATGATGGGAATATTGTTCTAACACATACTATATAGTGACCACTCCTTTTTCATACTAGGTGTAAGCGTGCAGTGACCATTTCTTCTTCATACTGGGTGCACATTCATATAGTGACCTGCCCTTTTTCATGTTAGGTGTACCCATGCAGTGATAAACCCTTTTTCATGTTGGTTTCACACCTCTACAGTGCCCTTTTTCATACTAGTTTCAAATATCATATGTTTTCCGTAAAGCTAGCCCCTTTTTATTTTGGATGTGAATATCACTCATGCTCAAAAGATCCATCCATTTTTCATGTTGGATATGAGGACCATAGGGACTCACAACTCCCTCTTATGATGGACACAAATCTAAATAACTCCAAGAGTTTCCATGAAGTACTCAAACTTCACTCTTTCCATAGGCTTAGTCAATACATCGGCTATTTACTTGTCCATCGCAATGTACTAGAAATTCATTGCTCCTCTCTATGCAATATCCTGGTATTAGTGATATCATATCTCTATGTGCTTCAACTTGTAATGGAATATTAGGTTCTCAGACAACTTCACACAACTCTGGTTGTCGAAGTACACATAATTTGTCTCTAAATCGACATCGATCTATCCCACAAGTAGATTCCAAAGCTAAACTCCCTCATAGCCATTAGAGGAAATTTCAACTCAAAATGGGCCTTTCAACACTAATTCGAATTCCATGTCATCATGTGCCAGCCAATGAAATTAATTTAAATTTGAAATATCGTATAGGTCTTAAACAATTTTTTAATATAAATTTGGGGATAGGTATCATAACAAAACTACTTTTTTTGTTTGTATTTTTGACA
Source organism: Pseudotsuga menziesii (assembly GCA_001517045.1). Lineage (NCBI taxonomy): Eukaryota > Viridiplantae > Streptophyta > Pinopsida > Pinales > Pinaceae > Pseudotsuga > Pseudotsuga menziesii. The sequence goes on from LPNX010541469.1 coordinate 30,251, forward strand.
TATCTCCCCGTGTTTTTACTCAAATTTCGATCAGGAGAGATCGTTGGATACGGAATTAAAATATGCATCCAACGATTGTCCACTCAGCATACTTTTGAAAGACACCACTACCCTAAAAACAAGAAATACCTAAAAAAACGTGATGATGATCATCACGTTTTTCAAGGTATTCATCATCACATTTTTCAGGTATTTCTTGTTTTTGGGGTAGAGGGGTTCATCAAAAGTATGCCAAGTGGGTAATTTTTGGATTTGGAATTTAATTCCGCATCCAACGAGCTCTCTCGATCAAAATTTGAGTAAAAACAAGGGGAGATATGTCTAAAATACGAACAAAAAAGTAGGTTTTTCTTTTCTTCCTCCAAAATTAATCAATATTATTTTATTAATTTCCCTATTATTTTATTAATTTTAATTAGGAGGCCCATTTTGAGTTGAAATTTCCTCTAATGTTTCCGAACAAGCTAAAATATATTATTCCTTAGCTGTAATCAGTGATACACTTGTTTATTTCTTGTTGAACCAATAAATCATGCCAGACCCCAAGTTGAAGTAGCATCATAAAATGCTCTTCTATCTGTGGCACTACCATCGCAATTGGAATCAATGTTTCCTTGCAAGTATATTCTCTGATCTCTCACATATCTAAGTCCATACTCAATTCTACCCTTCAAGTGCCTCAACACATGATTTTCTGCAATCACCTGAACATGTCTCGACTCTAACATGTATTGACTTCAAGTTTTCACTGCAAAGAAAATATTTGTAATCATTTTCATTAAGTGTATCAATGAAACAATCATATAACTATATATTTTGCCATCAAATCTCTTTGAAGTATAATCACAAAGAAAATTCATTTTCGATGCCATCGGTGTGACAATGGCCTTACAATCCATCATCCTGAATCTTTTCAGGATCTCTACCACATATTTTTAATGTCTTAGGAAAATTTCATTTGGATTTTTCCACACCTCAAGAGCTAAGAAATAGTGCATCATACCTAGGTCTTTCATCTTTAACTCTGTGACAACCCTCTTCTTAATTTATGTTATGAGATTATCATCACCTATCGGGAACAAAACATCTACATACGATAGTAGTATCACTAGTTTCCTATCCTCAACCTTAAAGTAAAGGTTGGAATCTGCTTTACTCTTGGTAAATCTCAATATCATAATAAACCCATCAATATTGGGTTTATGTTTCAATCCACATAAGTCCTTCTTTAATTTGCACACATGTATCTCTTTGTCATGTGTCTCAAATCATAATGGATTCTACACATAAAATTCCTCTTTTACTACTCCATTCAAGAAGGAAGTATTTAGATCCATCTAATGTACCTTCCACTTCATCACTGCAACTATTGCAAGAATATCCCTAATCAAAGGGTATATGGCTACAAGAGAAAAAATATCTTCATAATATATGCCCTCTTTCTAGGAGAAGCCATGAGTGATGAATCTTTCCTTATGTTTCTCGATGATGCCATCTATTGCATGATTAATCTTTTATATCCACTTGGAAGACACTACATACTTCCCTTCTGGTCTAGAAACCATATCCCAAACATCATTCTTCATGATCAACTGGTAATATTCAATCATATCATCCTTTCACTCTTTCTTCTCAGTTTATTCTTCAGAGTTGGAAGTCTTTGCATCAATGATGTCGCATAATAGTTCCATGTAACTAGAGTATCTGCGAGTCCTCTTTATTTCTATGGAAGTATCGTCTGGAGCACGATACTTCTCTACATATTGGATGACCTCTCATGCCTAAAATGGTATTTTCTTATATGTGTTCACATCTTGGGGTGGATATACCAGTCTTTGTGCCTCATTCATATCATGAACCTCATGTTCTTTGGAAGATATCTCTTCCATCACAGTGTCTCTAAATCTGGGAGCTTCATATTCCTCTTCATGTACTTAATCGGAGTGGATCTGCTTGATCTAGTGAAGGATACATCCTCATCGAATATAACATCTCGACTAGTCTCCATCTTCTTGAATCTTGGTATATCGACTATGTAAGCCTTCGATGTGTCACCGTATCCAATGAATATTTCTTTCTTTACTAAAGGATCCAACTTCATTATATTCTCTTTGGAAACATGTATATAAATTAGACAATGAAATATTTTGAGATGGTTGACTTTTGGTCTCTCTCCTGAGAATACTTATTCTAGAGTTTTGTTCTCTAGCATGCATTATGGAGCTCTGTTATGGACTAGACCCTTTTTATGGATACTTCAACCCATATGTTCATCGTCATATATTTATCATGGATCATGGATTTCACAAATTCCATTATTATCATATTTTCCTTGTTATCATGAAAAACTTGTACACCTATGACAATTTCGTGATTCACACGATAAAGTGTCATCAACATAAAACATGCATACAAACGACAACATATTCACAATATCCAAAGAGAATATTGAGTCCAAAATGGCCCCAAAATATTCAAAAAATACAACATTGTGGTTTTAGCTCTGTTCATACGCATTATAGGATGCAATATCAAAACAACACCTGCATTGTAGCATGGAAATCCCTTTAAGGTCTGTGTGTTTGACGCAAATAGTGGTATCTCACCCACTAGTGGCACATTTAAGTCTCATGAAAGATACACTTACTCAAATGAATTTGAATTTTGCTTTACACACACTTTGTTTCCTTAAATGGCCTCTTGGTGTACTTTGAAGCCAAAACATCGATTAATGGGTTCACACTATGATATTTTTATTTCTTTGACACCTCTTGGCCTATAAAAGAAATTCATGGGCATGCTTATTGTAAGAATAATTTTAAGCAAAGTTATTCTATTGGAATTGTGATTGATCTTCCTCTTAGCTCACCTCTTCCCTATTGCAAATCATTTCCAAATCTCCCTTTCCTCCTTCCCTCAAGGGATAAGTGCTCTTCTCACATTTGGTTCCTCAACCATTCTACAAACATTATTAGATAAGAAAGGTAACCCTTAGGAAGATTGTTTTCCTCCTTTTAGAGCTCACATCTCAAAGTTGTTGTATTATCTTGACCATTTGGAAATATACAAGTGGTTTGGATCACATTTCTTGTTGGAGTTTGCATATTCTACTCCCTTTTTCATTTCATTTAATTTTCCTTATCATTTTCATAGTTTTATTTTGTTTCCCTATAACAATCTCTTGCAGGATCACTTGGGGTCATCCAACCACCTCGCAAGGGGCTCCAAATACTGATGCCTTGTTGCATCCTACAAGGCCTATCCCCATCCCAAAGTGGGAAGGCACTCTTGTGCATTGTTCCCCGCAACATTCATGTCTGCAACTACCCTCATCAGTTTCTTTCTAAGTCCCAGTGGTGGTAAACAACAACATCATCCATCGATGCATCATCTATGAAGACATATCCATGTTCTTGATGTCTTCCAATGTGTGGAAGATATTGGAATCCCCTTACTTAGCACCTTCCTGTTTCTCTCTCTGCGCATATGATGGAAGAAAATCCCAGCTACAAGGATTGTACTAGAATGTCCCCATCAAGCTAGGTGGAAAAAATTGTGATGATTAATGTTGAAGGAATTGATTCCCAACTTGACTACAACATCCTTTTGGGAAGTTGATACATATTGTATGCCATGAAGGAAGTTTCCTCCTCGATGTTTTGTACCATGATATTCCCATTCAATGGTAAGGTTGTCACTCTTGAAAAACTCAGCTACTAGAACGCCCATGCATATTCCAATCCTTAAAAAAATCTTACCCACAATAAGTGAGGTAAACCTAATCCCCTATTTTGAAATTATCCTATGTGTCTATAAGGATTCTGACCTCCTAGGGGGATATTCAATACCTCCAAATGAAAAAAACCCCATAGCAGAGGGCCTCTTATGTACCCTTTCCACCAAATAAAACTAATATTCCACCCTTTGGGTATCATCATTAGCAACCCCATCAAGTCACGACATTCAACAAATATTAAACCCTTATGTGACACCAATGTTCCAGATTCCATTTTTGCACGCCCCCCATAGGATTTCATGGAACACTGGTAATGGCCCAGTCAACACTCTCAGGACTCATGCTAGAAACTCCCTGTCTGGTACCTTACACAACCGTTCCTAGATATGGATGTGAAACCCATCACCCAGTATGAGATAGTGTTGGTACAATGAATCATTTATATGAATCCATATAATGAATCAATAACATCCATGACTTATCCACCACCAACAATTGCAAAACCAAAAAACATGGGCATTAATCCACCCAAGTTGAACACCCCTCCAACGGAAGCACCACTCATCCCAATTTGAAGTGCCCTTCCAGAATCAACCATGCTCCTAAATAATTATTAGGAGAACTTAAACCAAACATGAAGAGTTCCACCCAACAAACATTAAAATCACCCATTATGCATGATATACCCATGATGGAGGTCATGTGGAAATTGAACCCAGTGTTAGAACAATTGCACTCACATCAATTATCAATTGTACATGCAAAATTACTCACAAAAGAGACTGAATATGGAGTTGAACACTAAACTGTATTGAATAAGTGCACAATAGGCAACCCTATGAAGTCATAGGCTTCCACAATAAATAATTACATGAGGGATTCAAATGCATGAAGAGGCAATTCGAATCTAGTCAAAATTAGGCTTACTAAATCTAAGCAAATCCCCCATAGGTGCATAAAGCAGTTTCCAAAACTATCAAGGAGCTCACGAATTGGAAAAATCAATTAGGAAAGCTAAGAGGTAATGGAAGGACAACTCATACATGCTTTTCATAGGAGAAAAGAGTGGAGGATGTGGAGGACAAAAAACCAGCTAACCTCACCTAGTCAAACTTTCCCAATTGCCTTAAAGGACTGAAAAAGCAGGCAATAAAGCAGAAAAAATAGACAGGTGCTAGGGAGGCCAGGAATAAAGTAGTTTTGATTCAACGAGGTTGACCAAGTGCTCCATGACTCAAAATTAGCAAGTTTTACCACTATGGATGTGTAGATGACAACTTGCATAAGGTGGAATATGGAAACTAGCCAAATACGACAAAAATTGGATTAATTAATGCCTAAGGTAGCTAACTATGGGTTGATTATTCTAACAGGTAATACCCCCATGTGCTTTATGTGGAAAACAAGGTCATGCAACTAATATGTACCCTACCTTACCATAGCTCAAAAACATTCTCAATACACTTTTTAGTGTCACACGTGCCCCTCAAATTGAGGATGAAGGCACATCAAACCCCTCAAACCTTAAGTCCAAATCCTTACGCACCAACAAAACATGTTCTATTTGTTATCAACATGGGCACTACACACACCATTGTGTACATCTAGCTCAATGTTGGAATGCATTGGAAACCATTTGTATCACACAAACAATGGAAGAACCCACACCTACCCCACCATATAAGGTAGCTTCCACCAATATGATCACCATCGACAAATTAGAAAACATCAACTCTTAAATTTCAATCCCTTTCAGGACCCCTACATCACCTTAAGAAAACCCTATGCATATGAATGATTATACCCAAATAGATGGTTGCAATTCATGTGAAAACCATAACCATATGATTCCTTTCCTTAGTAGGACCGCATTACTAACATCTAGACTCATTCCACTAAGGGGATAACGCCCATGCCGATCATGTGGCACCATTTCCCACTATTCATTTTAGTGCCCCATTTTGTACACTTAATGACAAGCTCACCTAGAGAACATGCATCTCCATGACCAATTACTCCAATAGAGTGTCTCACTACAAGAACCATCATTGGAGAATTTTTTTCCCATGATATATGACACCATTTAAGATGTATCTCCCCTAGATGGATTACTCACAAGTGAGCATTCATCATTGTCTGATGAGGAGTCACCCTCCCTTGAGGAAAACCCTCCTCCACCGATCAAAAAATAAGCCATGATTGGGATCCTCTAATTTTCTTCGGGAACATCCATATTGCTAGGATTAACCTTCACTTGGAAATGCATTATAGGTGGTTTTGGTCTAGCACTTGTTTTCAGGCCCATGGTATTTGGTGCCTAGTGGTATTTTTCCATGGTATTTGGTGTCCCATGGTATTGTCCCATGGTAATTCATGTAAACAAGACTTTATAAGGCTTGAAAAATATCCATTATTAAGTGTCTTGGAGGCGGTTGGTGGCTAGCTCACTTGGCCCAAATTGGTCGATTTAGGTCAAGGGAGTAATAGATCTGTTATGGTGTTTTTTCCTGGTTTTGGATTTTGGGTACCATCGAACATGCACCACACAATTAATTTTAATAAAAAAACAAGTACGGCACAATTATCAAAACTATATGCCAAACCATGACTCTAATACCGGTTCTTAGGATTTAAATGAGCATATATATAATTAATAATGAGAGAAAACAAAACCACATAGAAACACATTTAAGATAGACATAGAATGTTTACGTGGAAAACTTGGTTTTGGGTTTTCCACTTAAACACTGTTTGTCTATCTTAAATGTGTTTCTATGTGTTTTTGTGTTCTCTCATTAATACTTATATGTATGCTCATTTAAATCCTAAGAAATGGTATTAGAGCCATGGTTTGGCATATATTTGTGATCATCTTGTTGTACTTGTTTTTTTATTAAAATTAATTGTGGGGTGCATGTTGGCATGGGTTTTGGTAAGTGAATTGTGCAGCATCGCGGTAGCTGCACAAGCTCATGCGGTACCACGCAAGGCCAGATCAGCACGATGGGAGAAAAAATAACTATTTTGAATATTTAATATATTATTTGACCAATTTTTGTCACAATAGGTCATTAGCGGTTACAATTTAGTTATAAGTGGACCTTCAATGTTAAGGCACAAGACTATATATAGAACTAGTTTTACACTTGTAAGAGGCATAGAGACATCATCGAGGTTGAGATCAATATTGCCTTGAGCACGATTATCACTTGAGGTTTGGTGTGATCTGTCTCTGGTTTTGGAGAAATTTATGTTGTATCTGCGATCTATCTAGGTTTTTTCCTGATGTATTCAGCCACCTATTGTGGAGAAGAATTTTCCATTTTGGGATCCTTTGCATAGAATTAATATGATATGACAGTTGTTGCATAAATATTGTTTTTTATTCTACTGTTTTCCCTGATGCGATATAATCTGTTATGATGCTGCTGTGATCTAAATTTGTTATGATCTTGCAATCTAATATGTTATGATGTCATTGTGGTCTATTCCATTTATGCTATGGGTTATTTATGTTGTTGCGATCTATTCTGATTCTATCACATTTCCATTGCATTATGAGTTAAGATGTTTTATAAATGATGTTGCTACACTAGAGATAGTGTAACAAATGTATGATGCAATCTGTAGTTTGAATTGATGATGAATGGATATTTCTTGATCTAATAGTTATGTTTTCTCCATGTCAAATCCCATATCCTCCCTTCTCACTGCCGGAAACTTGGTTCCAACAGCTCTCCGTTGAACATATCGGGTGAGACTTCATCCCCTCTGTAGATGTTGTTGGGTAGGGTAAAACTTTTATGGGCTGGTGCTCAGGGAGATTGCACTGGTTGGGCATCGATAGAGTGAGAACCCCTGTCGAAGAGGATTTGTTGGTGGATTTTCACCAGAAAATGGTTCCGTTGCCAGCACTGAGTTGCGATTAAACGAGGATATGTTTTGGCATCCGACTCGACTGGAGATCGAGGGGTGGTTTGATGTAAAGTTGTGAGAATTTGTTGAAGCCAAAAATTAGATTCTGAAGCTGTCGATGAGCCATTGGTTGGATAGATATATCCATGACGGTTCTCATGAATGGTTCTTTTGTTAGTTTCATGTCCTCTTGCATGAGTGGCTGGTGAAGTTCACTTCTAAGAAAATGAACTTCCAAGGAGGAGAGCCAACATCCTGGACTCTGGAGCTAATCCAGGAATTACAAGAAACAGACAATGAGGCATCATGAGCTATTGAAGAGTGGTTGGAAAGTATCCTAGAGGGTTGCATTATTGAGTTTGCAGTCGAAAGCAATAAGTCGTTTAGAGAGGAAGAAAGGGAATTCTTCAGTGGACCACGAGGAAGATTCTTGCTGTCACTGCAACTGTCAATTAAGCAGCTGGTATGTGAAAAAGGTATTCTGAAGATGGACCAAGAGTAGTGGAACTCTAGTGTGTGGAGGTTTTCAACACTGCAACGAAAGGGAGGAGATGGATGGAAAGGTAAGGGGTAAATGGGAATGCGTTCTGGTGAGAATGTGAAGGTCGCCGAGGAAGCAAGTGGTTGTACAAGGGGAGGAGCAAGATTTCGAGAATAGAGGTAAAGGATGGGAGAAGGTCCTGCTGTGATCGAAGTGTGATGCCATGAGGAACAACCACACGGGATGAAGTGACATTTTTGTGATGATGAGGATGACCAGGCCCAGGATACGCTCAAAAGGATGACATGATCGAACACCAGCAGTAACGTGTCCAAACCTCCACGCACTACTCCACCACTAGGAAGAAACATGCATTATACGTCAACTTTCTTGATGTGTCAGTAGTAGTCTAGCAGTAGAGTACCAGCCGAAGGAAGAACACCCATAATGGAGGGAAATGAAATGAAGCTACCAATATTTCATGCAAATGACACCAACGACCCAAAGCAATATTGGTTCTTATGTGAGGTGATCTGGACCGCCTAACAGACTGTAGATGTTGATCTTAAGAAAAGCCAGCTAGAAACTACTCTTAGGGGCCATGCCCTGGAATGGTTTATGAGATTCACGTGGGTTCCTCAGGGAGGTACTGCAAAAGCATTGGATGAAATATGTATGGGGTTATTTGAAGAATTCAAGAAGATGAAGTTTGAGGCTCAGTACATTACTGAATTGAGAGAGATCAAGAAGTTCCCCAATGAAATAATTTGGGACTTTGATCAGTGGTTTAAGACATTGATGGCTCAAGTCAGCTTCTAGATGAGCGATTTTCAACAAAAGGAGTGGTTCATCACCGTGCTTGTCACACATATCATAAAACCACTAATACAACAAAATATTGCAACACAGACAAAGGCTCTGGAGACTGCATTGAAATTGGAGGCATCACTAGTAGGAGAAACCACAGTCAAAATGAACCATATTCAAGCACAGTTGGCTAATCTGATGTTCCAATTGCAAGATATCAAGAAGGAAAAGGAAGATCGTGATGACCTTTGGTGCACGCGGTGTCATGCAGACGAACATACCAAGGACACAAGTCCGACATTCTAGAATTATTTGTTGTTAGGAGCCCCAAACCCGTTGAGTTGTGCTAGTATACCATGGTGTCATATATGCCAGGTCTATGGGCATCGACATGAGAACTGCGAGTACATGCAGAAGATGGATACCAAGGAAGAAAATGTGTACTATACATTTTTTCATTCAGTAGGACATGATGATAAAAACTGCCAATCTTATGACTTTCTTTAGGAAAGGACATATGATTCATACTTTGTGAAAGGTAAGGACCCCTGGGAAATGCAAGCGTAGCCATGAGTGGTACAACTAGAAGCATAGGTGTAGTATACACCACCACCCTATATGCAGTTTATCCCAGTGCAACCGCATTAGTAGTTTACAACGCAGCCACAGTTTGCACCTCAACCACAGATTGTAGCACAACCACATTATGCGCCGCGACCATAGTATAATCAGGTGCCACTCATTCAGTCTCAGCCATAATATGTTCAAGATGCGGACTATGTCTAGCAATAACCAAACCCACATCAGTAGCAGATGGCCCAACCTCAGTTTCAGCAAGGAGGAGTCCGAGGAGGATTCCATGGAGGATTAAGAGGATGAGGAGGAGGATTCAGTCAAGGAGGAGGATGAGGTCGTGAATCAATCTAGTGTTATACCTGTGGAGTATTTGGGTACTATGAAAGAGAGTTCCCTAATGTGCATTGTACATACTATGCGGCCAACGAACATAATGTTGAAAAATTTCCTCAGTTGATTGCAAAATGGCAGGCTGAAAACATTCCTCAATTGCAGAATCAGAATCATCCTACATTCCAAGTACATAACCAACCGATAATGCAGAATCAGATCCCACCGTAGACTCAAACTCAGAACTTGCCCCAGACTCAGAATCAACCAATGAATTAGCCATTGAATCAAAACCCACCATTGAACCTAAATTAAGGATCAATGGTTGCAACAATTCAAGCCGAACCATAGACAAAAGATGTCGACGTTTCATTTGTCACTCACGCCGATGCGACGACCGAAGAAGACGGAATGTGGCAGCATGTTCAACTCGTTAGAAAGAAAAGAGTATCATTTGACATTACTATGGAGAGCGAAACCTTCTTTGGGGAAAAGCATGGAATTGGGAAAAATCTACGTAAGTTACCAATTATTGACATGCCATTTTCTTTTGATCCATCTGTAGAGGCAGGACCATCGCGGTAGCATGGTACCTTGTAGCAGTTCTTTGAGAGTTGTCTATCACTGGTAAGGGACCCTGATGCCCTTGTCAAGCTTGAGATGTTATTGTAGCACCTGGATAGGGCAGTGAAGGATTTTGCAGTGAACTCTTTGCAAACAAGGAAGACAAGCAAGGAGATGAGGATGAATATCCAGATCAGAGATTATGAGGTTGAATCGGTTATTCTGGATCTTGGATCATATGTAAACATCCTAACCAAGAAAAAATGGCATTTTATGGGGAATCCAACCTTGGGATGGTTTCCGGTGTAGTTGTGACTAGCAAATCAGGCAAAGGTTCAGCCCATTGGTCGCATCTCAAACTTGGTTGTCGACATTAAAGGTATGAAAATGCATGCTGAATTTGATATGATAGAAGTAGTCAAAGATGGTGGTTCTTATTCCGCACTGCTAGGTATTGGATGGGAAAATGATAGCATGGCAGTCTACAATTTCAAGAAAGGGTTATGACATTTGAGAACTAGGATGTCAGGGTCATCGCTCCCATGGACTCTCAAGAAGGACGTAGGTATATTGAACCTGTGAAGGATGAAGTCAGTAGAAGTTGGGATCATGCTTATAACATCTATGAAGACTATATCTATCCTACCATTGATGGCGAACTTGGATGGCGTAGAACAAGTTCTGCGTCCTCTGACTTTGATGATGCTCTACAAAATTGGTAGAATAGGTTGCATGAAGTATCATTCAGGAAATGTGGGTTGATTACACAGTCTCTCCAATGTGTTACAACTGAGATTGTTGAGTTGCCAATTTATGAAGGGTTGCCATTATTACCATAATTCCTTAGATAATTTGAAGAGAAAGTGTTTGAACCACAAAGCATATTCGCCCTAGACATCGCACTGAATCCTACTCTAGCTCGATGATGGGTGACGCACTAACAGATGATCCATAACTAGGAACATTTTCGGAGATTGATGATGGTGCATTTTGACGATTCGAAGGTTTATCATGCTGGGAGATATGATGGACGGAATGATCCCACCAGTCATTTTATCGAGTTTTAGGATTTATGGGCATCATGAACTAGAGATGAATGGGTCCACACTTTTTTTCACACTCTGGAAGAGATTTCGAGATCCTGGTATGTAAAGGAAGAGTTGCACAGAACTATCACCACTTGGGAGGAGTTGTCCATTTGTTTCAGGCAGGCATTTAGTTTTCGGGATGCCAACCCAAAGGTACATAATGCATTACAAATCCTCTGGGGTGTCATGTTGAAGGTCATCCCTGTTGCATACCCATTTGATCCACATTCGCACTGCTCAATACAATCTGTGATGACATGCTACAACCTATCTAGGGAACCTGAGGATAATGACGAGTTGCAGAATTTTAGTATTCCAAAATCATAAGGAAGTCATGATGTCGCAGCACCTGACATATCAATGGATTCAATGAGTCAGTTGTTGAAGATCAGGAAATTAAACATTGGGTCAGATGAGAACCCAAATTTTTCCAACGTTGGGGACTACTGGGACAAGGAGACAATGGCCAAAATCACAGACCTGCTACATGAATTCCAGAACCTTTTTTTGACACAGTTTTCAGAAATGAAGGGAATATTAAGATACCTAGGGGAGATAAAAATCCTGTTGAAACCAGATGCAAAACCTGTGCGACAGAGGCCGTATCAACTGAACCCGCGCTACAAGGACCATGTTAAGGCTGAGATAGACTAGATGCTAGATGCTGGGATCATCGAGCCTGTAGAAGAATCAGAGTGGATAAGTCCTATGGTGGTCTAGGATAAAAAAGACCAGTGAAATCCACATTTTCATCGACCTAAGGAATTTGAATGATGCATGCATGCATGATCCATTCTCAACCCCTTTTACAGATGAATTTCTTGAAGCAATAGGTGGCCAAGAGATGTATTCCTTCATGGATGGTTTTTTG
>LPNX010541472.1:0-10275 GCA_001517045.1 Pseudotsuga menziesii
GTTTAATACAGACACACCACTTATATAGTGACAGAGCAAGACAATAAAGACGAAAAGACTAAATTACTTAACTCATATAATTTCAAATGTTCAATAAAAAAATTGAAAAAGAAAACATAAAGCCAATACTTCTTTATGTTTCATGGATAGTAATGCTAGTAAATGATGGACCTTTAGAGAGAATGATAGGGGTTGAATCGTTGTATGAAGAGCATAAGTGAAAGATTTTCCATTATTTGGAAAATAGTTAAAGCTTGGAAGATTGGAAGAGCAACAAGTGTGATAATAGGAATGTATAGTATCAAGATTTCCAATGAATTTGGTTGGGAAAAATTGGTTCATAATGAGAAAAAGATTATATATGCCTAATATAGACCAATCCTTATATTCCAACACATTAATAATATAAATGTAATTGTTACTAATAACAAATGACAACATAAACATATCTCCAAAGTACTAAGAGTAGAATATTATTTAATTAAAATGATAATATAATAGTAATAATTAATTAAAAATAATATCATTTAATAAACCAGTATAGATCCAATTTCTAGGCTCTACTAAGCGTCGAGAGGGATCAAATCTTTGGAGGTGCAAACCTCTTTTTAATTATTGCACTCAACTATCAGCTTTGGTGTGATTCACACCAACATCTTTTTATTTAAGGTCGACATATAATATTTTTATTATTAATATTTAATATTATTTATGGCCGACATAGAATATTTTTTATTATTTTTTATTTTGTTAGGAAAGAACATTACAAGATCTGCCCCATACATGGTTTTAAAACCATGTGCGAGGCCCTCCTAAAACCATCGGTTGTTTAGGAGGCCTTGCACATGGTCTTACAACCATTTGCAACTATCTCCTAAATCATGTACAATAAAACCATGGGTTGTTTAGGAGGCCTTGCACATGGTTTTAAAGCCATATGCAAGACCCTCTTTAACCATGTACAATAAAACCATGGGTTGTTTAGGAGGCCCTGCACATGGTTTTAAAACCATGTGCACGACCAACATTTTTTTTGCGGATAATTCAATTTTTTATTTTTTTGGTAAGTAAGAACATTACAATATCTCCCCCATATTGTGTTGTTTTTGTGGGGGACATTTCTTTTTGCCGATAATTAAAATTTTTATTTTTTATTTTTTATTTTTTATGGCTGACATTTATAAGAGTAAAGTTACATAAAGTTACATAACATTATAAGATCTCCTCTATACTGGGCTGTAAAGGGCCTTTGAGCCCAAAAATAAAAAAATAAAATAAACATAGATTTATTATTGATTTAATGAAAGATCCAATTTTTTTAAGTATAATATAAAAAACACATCAATAAATTAGACTCTATTGATATATCCAAATTTAAAATGGATAGTTTAAATATAGCAATATAATAAATAAAATAAAAAAATTATATTTGAAAAAATATACATTGATTTCCGATTTCTTAAGAGTATCCAGCCATAACTATAAGAAAGTATATTAGAGAAATGATATTGGAAAGCATTCAGTAAATAACTATGGGAAACAACTAATTGATTTCATGAACTTCTGCATCGTGCCAAGATGAATCTTATAAAAAGAATAAGCCAAATAAATGCAAAAGGTCGACATAAACAGAATCATATTGCATAAACGCGCACACTCCAATTTCTTTATTATTAACTAATGGTAAAGCTAGCTATTACCTTGTAGCTTTCACAACCCCACAACAAACAATGTATATAGCTACAGATATTTGATTTGCTCTTCATACCGAAAGATTATGGGTGGGTTTATTACAGTCATCCGAGAAGGATGAATGGATCAATTACGAAATGCTTTTCAACATAAGCGTTGCATTCTCAGATTGTTGATTGAAGAGATGAAACACGTGGTTTTCACCTTCAGTCATAATGAAATCGACATCTTTACCTGTTGTTTTCAACAATTCGTAATACAAAATTTCGCGATCTCTCTGGAGATCGTTCCCTGCCGCAAATACCAGCAGTCGAGGATACACTAGACTCGACCGCGTCGGTGAACGTGGTCCAACCGGGTTGCAAAAATATGTCCACTCCCTCAAGAAGAGAGATACTCCATAATACATTCACAACCTTATTGAAACCCTTCATTTATGCCTCTGCCCCAAGTTCGCATCCTATTGCTTCTTCTGAGAAAAGAATTAAATCCAGACTCTCCTTAATTCCTTATTGGTGCTCCTGGATTTATACATGAATAGGGGAGTTTAATTCTTTTCAAATAATTCCGTGAAACATGAAAAGTGAGGCCCGTAAAAACAAAATGGGAAATTCGAAGTTAACATGCATATATGTTGGCCTGTCTATTAATAGTTCTGTGAAACACTAAAAGTTGACACAAGGAGTCTTTGCTATTATATAGTAGAGAAGTTACAACAAGCAATGTTGAAACAATATGGCTCCAACATCACTTCAAGCGTTCGGAGAACAACAGGTTATGGCCTTTCCTACCATTTCTTCCCAATTGTAATTCATTGATACAATATTTTGCTACTCAGTTGAAACCCATCTCACAAACAAAATAGTATATGCTACTAACAAAATATAGACGGTATTGTAATTCACCTGCTCCTTGCATTATTTCTGCTGGTCATGGCCAACTAAGCTATCACATGCCATTGATAGTAGAAAACATGTTACAAACGTTACATCACGTTACAAGATCTCTTCCATAATATTCACTATCACTATTATTTTTTTTCCGACATGTTACAAACGTTATTAACGTTACATCACATCATGTTACAATATCTCTCCCATAATATTCACTATCACTATTATTTTTTGCCAACATGTTATAAATGTTACATCACGTTACAAGATCTCCCCCATACTCGGCTGTAGAGCGCCTCTCAACGCAATAATTTTAATGAAATGATATTATTTAATTAATTAATAATATCAATTTTAGTGTTTTTTATAATAAACTATCTCAATTTCTTTAATAGTCAATTGTATTTCATATTTGTCTATTAAGTATATTCTAGAAAAAATGGTTGTTACCCTCCTACCAAAAATCAATTTTAACAACTAGTATGTTAAGTTATTAAATAAACATATATAGATTGTTATCCCCTTACCAAACATTAATTTGAACGAGTAACCATTTAAATTCTTAAATGAACATACTATATTATTGACCTTTCTAAATGCCATCCTTTAAAATTGTAAAGTTTCCTTAATATATACAAGGACAAAAACAAAATTCAATAAATCAAGAAAAAAGGCTTCCAAATAAATAAAAAAGAAAAAAAGAAAAAAGTTCCCATTAAAAAATAGTAAACTATGAAGGCATTATCTTCTCCTGTAATAAATTAATAAACACACTTTCATGCGGATGTCTAATATGCCTAAAGGCACTTGGAAATAAGATTTTGTGTAGGTGTTGTATGATGCAGTACTACTTGAAGGGGTGTTGAAGGAATTACAAAGGTGTCCAACGATGGGACTTACCAAGGGTACACTATGACTAAGTACCAATTGTATTCACTAATGTGTATGGTTCCCCAACCTCATGTTTACCTATTGAATGACATATCTCTATGGTAATTTAAAGACATCAAAACATGCTTGTAGCCTAAAAAAATTCTATGAAATATCATATGCATGTTGGCTCAAGAACGTGGATCTAATACCATTTGTGATGTTCTTTAGCCTTGAAACTTAAACAATAATGTATGTATAGAGGTAATGATACAATAAATCAAAATTGGTAGAGTGAAACAATTCAACAATAGATAGATAAATATGACAGTAAATAAGCTTTATATTATGAGAATAAATTTAGGACGAAATGTTCATAGGCCTATTGAGGTAAGTGGACTTTATACTTGAGCAAGCTCAATTACAATAATTATTGACAAAACCCTTCATAACCTTATAGCTCCTTAAATATGTTTCCTATATCCAAAATCCTAACTACTTGACATGATCAAATAATTAACAAGTACCAACTTCCTACTAAATTTTAAATTTTAATTAATAAAAAAAATTATTTTTATATTGAATATTAATCACTAACTTACTTAATCTTATTTGAAAAAATGGCCATATAGAGTGTATCTCTCACTCTTATTTCGCCCTCTTAAAATAAAGTACCTCACAATGACCATATAAAATGTATCTCTAACTCTTAAAATAAAGCACATCAAAATATATCTAACCGTTAAAAAGAGGCATCGAATGTATATCTAACTCTTAAAATAAGACAAGTTAAGAGACGGCCCTAACATAAACATTACACTACCTATTAAAATAACACATTCATTGATTTAGAATTCATGTAATTGATTGAAAATCATGAATTGGATTGTACGGATCAAACATCAAAACTGTTTGGATCACATTTTCATTGATTTAAAAAGTCAAAGTTGATTGGAATCACATGTTAATTCATTCAAAAGTCATGTATTTATGGGTGAATGAATAATACTTCTTTACCAAATATTCCTAATGGACGAAATGTTAGATGTTGAGTTTTGTTCAATGTCTTCATAAGTTAAAACATTTTGTTGAATGTTTAATTTTTTCTTTTACGGAAGTGATTTGTAACGATCAACTTCCTTGCGTAAATTACAGAAATAGTCTTTTTAAGATGGGTTTATGGTCTTCATTCAGTTCGGTGTCGGGAGTCGATTGAAGAATGAGTTAGGGCATTAGTCTTCTATGCCGCCGATGTTTTGGAAGGCAAACAGTGAACGTCCCGATGATTAGTCTTGTTTCTCGCCGATCCTTGTTTTATCTCCCTTTTGTTTTATTTTTAAAAAATCTTTTGTTCTAAAGTTTGAGAGAGCTTGTTTTTATTTTTATCGCAATCGGAACGATTTTCGATAGTGGATCGGAGGACTTGTTCTCTACATCACCGATGCTTTAGTGGTTAACGTTTTCGATCTCGGATACATAACTATCGCGATGATAGTGTTTGAATAGCCGACACTGCGGAAACGTTTTCGTGAACTCCATGGATTCATTTATATGTCTTGATGCATTAATTCATTGATGCAGGCATGGTGTCATCATTATTCTCTAGACATGCATTGCCATTGCAATTGCAAAGGCTTATAAATAGCTTCACAGGCCGAATGAAATCGAACCACAACTTCAAAAACAATGGAGTTGAATTCAGATGATGACAATGGCTCTCACTATTTGTGCATGCCTTTCGTTTATGCTCAGGTTGATGATTTTGAACAGCAATCACCTTTTATACTCTTTTCAGGCAGCCACGACACCCTCTGGTAAGAGCTTGGGATCATATTGAAATAATATAGTTGATGACATTATATGGTTGAATTCATGCCTTTTGTTTGCTTGATATGTGGGGGTTATGATGATTTCCAGGTTTTTCTTTTGCATTTATGACTGTCGATGGCCACACTTCCTCCACATATAATTTTGGGCATATTCATAAAAAAATCTCTACCAAAAAAAAAAACCTAAAATAACAAATCATCCGTTTAAACTGTATTTACTACAACTTGAAAGTTACGTTTTAAATTTTATTCGTTTCAATAGTTTAAACAATATCATGAATTATTTGGACTCGAATCCGGACCAGTCATCCTTTTAAAACTTATTTAAAACAGCGAGAAAGTTAATCCTTTTAAACATATTTACACTAATGAAAAGTTGTAGTTTAAAATTTATTTGCAACATTGATTTAGATAATAAATGCTAGTATCAACTTGTTTTAATTTTCCTCGAAATTAAATCTTCTTGATAGCCAAATTTTTTTCTTATATTAATCAATAATATTTTCTTAAACCCTAAGAATGGACTAAAAGCAACAATCCCGTATTGTTTTCATCGATGCCAAATGGCAGTGACATCTTCATTCAAAGAAAAAAACCCAGTTATGAGTACCTAAATCTGAGTGTCACGTCGTAAATAAAACTGAGAAAAATATAATGCGTGTTCCGGAGGTTTTCCTAAGTTGTTACAAGGGTTTGCGGCGTGATTTAAATAAAAATTTCCTCATCAAATCGAGATAAAGGTCAAAAATAAAAAATAAAAAATCCTAACTATGATTAAGTCAATATTAATTAATTACCTTTGATGACACTAAAGCCTCCTCTGAACAATTTCAAGGTTCAAGAAACACTTGAAGGTAATTAGTTTATTCACTTAGTTCATAACTTAAAACATTAATTAATTAATTACTTTTATATTAAAATGATTTCTCTCGAGAAGTTAATCATAAAACTACAAAGCAATTATATGAAAGAATTATACTACCAAGAACTATGCTCAATCTCGTTTAAGTATCTACAATATGGGTCTTAAAATAATGTTAACTAAATTTCCCTTTTAGGAAGGTAATTTTTATTGTTAAAAGAACACTCGAAACCAATGAATGTTTGCGCTAAACAAAGATGGAAAAGAAAGGCCATTCCCCTTCTCATTTTCCAACCATTACAGAGATGTAACGACTTTCTTTAACTCAAACAATAAAGATCTTATTAAAAAACTTGTTTTCCATTTTCTACAGGAAACATAAGGTAAGTAGAAGGATTGGTCCATTCTAAAGAGATGAAATCACACGCATAATTCAAGTTGGTCAGCGCATGACCAGAGAAACTGGGAAGGCCAACATTTGGGGTGACGACTTTTATTCAATAACTAATTAAGATAACAACCCTAGACATCAATGCCAAACGATGAAGTGCAGCATTTGTCATACTAATACTGACCTTTGG
Organism: Pseudotsuga menziesii; assembly: GCA_001517045.1. Taxonomy (NCBI): domain Eukaryota; kingdom Viridiplantae; phylum Streptophyta; class Pinopsida; order Pinales; family Pinaceae; genus Pseudotsuga; species Pseudotsuga menziesii. The sequence continues at coordinate 6,728 of LPNX010541472.1, forward strand.
ATACCTGTTACATTGTTGGAATAATCTCTACGCTAATACAGAAACGTTCTAAGAGGGTAATGGCGCACTACAGAAATAGTCTTTTTAAGACGGGTTTATGGTCTTCATTCACCTCGTTGTCGGGAGTTGGTTGAGGAATGAGCCGGGGCATTAGTATTCTATGCCGTTGACGTTTCGGAAGGAAAACAGTGAATGTCCTGATGATTAGTCCTGTTTCTCATCGATCTGTGTTTTATCTCCCTTTTGTTTTATTTTTAAAAAACCTTTTGTTTTGACTATCGGCGACCTTGTTTTTATTTTTATCGCAATCGAAACGATTTTCGATAGTGGATCGGAGGACTTGTCCTCTACGTCGCCAACGTGAAGGAAGTTGATAAGTGACCTGAAGCAGAATGCTCTCGCCTTCAAACCATATCAGTGCTCGCCTTGGGAAGGTAATTTTTATAGTTAAAAGAACACTCGAAACCAATGAATGTTTGCGCTAAACAAAGATGGAAAAGAAAGGCCATTACCCTACTCATTTTCCAACCATTACAGAGATTTAACGGCTTTCTTTAACTCAAACAATAAATATCTCATTAAAAAACTTGTTTTCCATTTTCTACAGGAAACATAAGGTAAGTAGAAGGATCGGTCCATTCTAAAGAGATGAAATCACACGCATAATTCAAGTTGGTCAGCGCACGACAAGAGAAATTGGGAAGGCCAACATTTGGGGTGACGACTTTTATTCAATAACTAATTAAGATAACAACCCTAGACAACAACGCCAAACGATGAAGTATAACATTTGTCATACTAATACTAACCTTTGGATACCTGTTACACTGTTGGAATAATCTCTACGCTGATACGGAAACGTTCTAAGAGGGTAATGGCGCACTATAGAAATAGTCTTTTTAAGACGAGTTTATGGTCTTCATTCAGCTCGCTATCGAGAGTCGGTTGAAGAATGAGTCGGGGCATTAGTCTTCTATTTCACATCAACTGACCGATTCATTCTAAGGAGAGCCCAGGTTTTCAAGATCTCCACTACTTGTCAACTATAAGCCATCAGTTTTATGAAGGGATTAAGATCTTGCTACGGGGTGTTTTGCATCGAAATCCACACACATCGCTGCATAAGTGATTATGCCTAAGCAATCACTAACACAATGGTCATGAACATATATACTTAAAATACTAGACACAACTGCTACCTTTTCATTCTCAAATATGCATTATACACTCATGTAAAGCAATATAGTAAGGAAAAGAAACACAACACATTGACCAACACCTCGAGTCTAAGGAAACTCCACCATTATTGGTTTTCAAGACATTCACTCCTTATCAACTATAAGATATTTGTTTTTGAATGGGATTCCACAGACATTACTTCATAAGTAAGCATGCCTAAGCAGTCAATATTTTACCCATGATAATTTGCACATTCCAATCATATACTAGTGATGTCATCAATATGTACTTCATTGTATCATCATAATCAAAACGCTCATGGAATCCCCATAGCATCTATGAAAGACAAGATTTGTCAATGAGCACAATGCTTATAACATGCTTAGCTCATAATAAGAATCGCATTATGATTATTCCAACAAAGCTAGAATGGAAAACAGGTTTATATATTGGACACTATACTTCTAGTCTTATACATCATGCCATTATATATCCGAGGTCTCAGTCGGTCAAGTTTTGAGCCTCATGTTTTCCCATTAGGGTTTCATGTTTTCAATCCTTGTATATGCAATAAAACCATAATCCAAACACAGTTTAGATTTAAACGCATTTAGTACCCAATCATATATAACATGCCTAAAGAATCCATATCTATGAGAGTCCATGCATCATCCAAGAACCTACTTCCAACAAACCATAAGAATAATGCACCCATATAATCAATTAGAAATATGAACAGTAAATCAAAACAACATGCATTACTGCAAATGGACCACCAAACTCATTTATGGATGCAATAAACATTAACCAATATCCCACTAGAGCAACAATAAGTAAACCAACACTACCAATTATAGTAAATCACACAAGGGCACAATTTAAATGCCAACTTTAATAAAACACAAGAGACAAACATTCGGGGTCTGTATTTACTTGAATATTAGCCGGTTTTATGGAGTTGCCCCATTCAATGTGGCAGAAAGCAAGCATATTATATACTATTATACATAGTTGTTTGAAGCCCAAAAGTATCAAAATCACATGGACAATTCGTTGAGGGTCAACGTTGAGTCTTAAGGTGGGACTCAAATGCAAGTAAAATGCCGAAATGATGATGAAATATCACATTAATAGTTCGATATTCTAACAATCATGTGGTAACAAGGTTACATCTAGGCAACAGACAGGATCTGATAGAGAAACGCCGAAATGATGATGAAATATCACATTAATAGTTTGATATTCTAACATTCATGTGGTAACAGGGTTTACATCCATGCAAATTACACATGATCTGATACAGAGCATTCAATATTTGAAACGCGAAGAGAACATGTAACCCAATTTCATAGAATAGCCACGATTTGTATATACTGCCAAAAATTCCACCAATTCTAAGCTGGTTATATTTATCAAGAAGCATGATGGCAAGCAGTACGCACCTTGAAAAGTAAGATTTTGATTTGTCAAGAAGCATGATGGCAAGCAGTACGCACCTTGAAAAGTAAGATTTTGATTTGTCAAGAAGCATGATGAAAAGCAGTATGCACCTTGAAAAGTAAAATTTTAACTTATCAAGTGGCATGATAACATGCAGTGAACACATTGAAAAGTATAATTTTGATATTTCAAGTAGCATGATGAAATGCAGTATGCACCTTGAAAAGTAGGATTTTAATTTTTAGTGTGGCGAAAATCAAGGCTCACACATTGCAATACTTATTAGATTGCAATGCTGTATTGTGACTTGAGACATGCACAACCAGCCAAAAGGATATCATGTTATAACCATTTGGGCCTGGTGAATTTAAAAATTAAATTACATCCGAACATCCTGTATTTTCGGGACATATCTAGATATTTTAAGTGTAGGAAAATTCAACTAATATTGACCTATATGAGCCCTAAGACTAAGCAACACGCATTCATAGGGTGATCTGCACACTAGGGTAAGAATTTTCAAAAGAATCATAGACAAAAAACATAGGCGCAGAACTATAACGGACAAGTAATCATGGCAAGTAAAAAGAGGCAACTTTTCTTCTTTAAGCACAATATCTAGGATTGTCACCCTTGTTAATTATCAAAGCAACCTGTAGGCCAAGTATATATTTTACCTAGGAAAGCATCACAGCTATATACTTCAAGGCCTAGGATATGAAACATTCATAATCACAAATAGAAATCAACAATAATGGGAATCCGTCTCAACGCACACCCAAATCAAGCACCACACATAATTGCAAAAGAAAAACATGTTTGAAATCGAGCAATGACAAATACAAAACAAATTTAACTGAAGCTTGTAGAAATGCAAATCAAAACCACCATACATATAAGGAAATCCTAAATAAAGGAATTTGCTCTAG
>LPNX010541472.1:10593-41259 GCA_001517045.1 Pseudotsuga menziesii
TCAAATAATATTAGTATGTTTTTTGCAGATTTAAGCATTAAGGTATTTTAAACATCACAAGGAACTACACCCTTCACTTGTCAAGTTATAATAGAGCACTCTTCAAAAGACCTCACAACTCCTGTGAATATCGCACTAATGCTTCTTAATGGAATAACAGAAATTTTATCAGCAACTTCTATTTCAATACATCTTCTAAAATCTCTCTAGCATTCTCAAGAATAATATCCCAAACTTAAACAGTCCAAATTCCAAATCCAGACTCTGTAAGCATGAAGAACCTAATCCTCCCCAAAAATCTTAAGCCATGGTCATTATTTCCAGGCTGTTGAAAGCAACTAAAATGAAACAATATATTTCAATATCACCAAAAGACAATCATCAGTTATCCATCCATTTTAAACACTTTTACCAGCTATATACATAACAAGCAAATAAAGTTGGAAGATTGCATGGGCTATGGAAAACTCTGCCCTTCATGGTCAAGTTCATCACTATCATTTTTGTATATACTATGAATAGGCCATCCTTGGATATACTATATTAAGTTCATCGCTATCATCCTTGTATATACTATGAATAGGCCATCCTTGGATATACTATGATTAGGCATGGTTGTGACTTTGACAAATAAAAAAACTAGCACATAAAAATAGGCTTAGCCCAAGTCCTTAGGCATACAAGACTAAAGCTTGGAATTGTTCACTGGATTCATAGTATTGATATAAGTCAAGTTTCATTGATATAAAGTCCATCAATTCCTATTAACAATATTACAAACTCTTTTAAAGTAGCAAACAAAATGACTTAATCTGCTGTCCAACTCTGCTCCACGATTTGACGAACTCTTCTTCTATTATATTCCCGCTTAATTTCACTGAACATTCGGGCAGCCTTTGAGTTTGCAACTTTTTTAAAGTAGCAAACAAAATGACTTAGTCTGCTGTCCAACTCTGCTCCACGATTTCATGAACACTTCTGTTATATTCCTGCTTATTTTCACTGAACATTCGGGCAGCCTCTGAGTTTTCCGGAGATTTGGGATTTGGATCACAAAGTAAGGACTGCAAAAATAGCTCAGTTATAGATGCAATATTCTTAACACAATTACAGAAAGTACAACAAAGAATTGCATACAAATTCTAGACTACAACCACAATATCCCAAATTAATATAAGATTCGCTGGCAGCATATACATTACATAAAGTTTTAAGAAACCAGTATGGGTGGTCAAGACACATGAGCACCTGACACCTCAAAAAGGCCAGAATTTATGAAGGTTTGCTATTAAAAAAATTAATAATCAAGACATCAAAATAAAATCCCCATTGAGACCAATGACCACAACAAATTTTTTGACAGGGAACTAAGGTTGGCATTTCTAATCCCATTGCCATATTTTGGTCAATCTATGGGTATTGATATAATTTCATTTCATTTCTTCGCCGTTAAATTCGAGGCAAAAAAAACATCAATGAGATGCTAGGGTACCCAATATGTAATATTTTTGTTTATGTAATATTTATGTTCCTTGAAGTAGCGGCCACTTAACTATACCAAGTCCAGACATGGCAGTTAAGTGATGTTTAGTTGTTTCCTGGAATAGACATGAGAATAGCAGCGAAGTCATAGATTGGGCTCCATTCATTTTGTAAAATATCCAAACAAATGCTTCCATCAGCATAAACTACAGAAAGAAGAAATAACCTTTCATATGAGCATTAGAAATTTTGAAAAATTCAATTTCTACACATTCAATATTTCTTCTTACAAAAAACAACATTATTGCAAATTTGCAATGGCCTCCATATCACAGTCAAATTGGCAAGACTATTAAGGAAACATGCTTAATGAATATGAACAGTCCAGAAGGAACTAGCTCATAATCTTTTTATCATTGGCATAGTTAATTCTAAATGTCTGTCACAAGCAATGATGCAAAAAAGACATAAAATAAACATGAAAGTGAAGACATCTTTTCCCAGTAACAAATCTACATCACACACTTGTACTTTACAAAAAGTACATATATTCACTAAAATAGTATAGATTTTGATAATTTAGATTAGTGCTATTTGACTGAGTCAACTTGACTAAAGCGAGTAGGACCAGCTTTTTAGCAGAACCAGTCAGAACTAGAGGTTGACTCAAGCATCGACCTGGTATGATTTGGCCAAGTTACAAAAATTGGCCACTCAGCCAAGTCAAACATGACACCCAACTCTAATAGGGGAGTCTGCTGGGATTGATATAGCCACCTACCCATGGGCCAAACCAGTCAAAAATACTGAAAAAGGTAAAAAAAACACCCTAAAAACACAAAACCACAAAAACACTAACCTAGCTTATAAATTTAACCCACTTCTCCATTTTACCTCACACACTTCTCATTGCTAGCATTCGCCATATGCTCGAATAGGCTTGGAGCTGATTTTTAGATCCACTGTGGCTGATCCTAATAGGGAATTGATCTGCATTTGTTTCCTACCATTTGATGGTGAAATTGAAGGAGATCCCAGGGATCCAAGGAAGGACCTTGCATGAAACCATTCCACCTCTGTGTTTACAGAGGAAAGTGGCATATTTATGGAAATTTTATTGGGTGCTCAATGGTGCCAAATGGTTTAAAACATCAAATGGCAGCGGTTGTTGAAGCCATTCACAAATAGTAGGCAAACTTTACATTCCCAAACCCAATCAAGTCAGATTAACGAGTCAGACTTCAGATTTATCCTTCAAATTAAATGATTCACAACCAGTAGGACCTAAAAAGTTAACTACAGTGATCTCAACATTTACTTATTACATATTATTACAGTATTATGATTTTCGAATCTAGAGGCCACTTAAGGCCTCTATGTTTATGTATTTTGTCTCATAAGTTTAATTATGTATATCAGAACTTATATTTTATGCATCTCAATACGGTGTTGCCTATTTGGACCCTTTAACATAAATCAACAAAAGAAGGTCTCGGGGTCAAATCCCTGGGTGGTTATGCATAGATATAAAAGGGTCTCACTTGATGCCCCACCACGTTAGGCTCCATAATTAGATCCAACAGGGTGCGGCCCATTCCGGTGGGCCACTTTTGAATTCTTCCCGTGGACGTAGCAACTCCTCTCTGGGGTTCTGAACCACATCATATATATATATATATATATATATATATATATATGAGAGAGAGAAAGAGAGAGATTAAAATTTGAATATTTTATGATATCTTTATTGGGCCAATTCATTTACCAAGTCAGCAACCAACTCCAACTCGAGTCATAATTTTGGGACAAATCATCCCAATCCACAACCAATTCTGATATATTTGGTTCAAATTTTATGACATCTAGCATACAGTTTGATAAATAATAAATTATGTTTCACACCTCAAAATCACTCATAAATTTTGAGACAAATCAATTCTATTGCGAGTCCAAGTCTGATATTTGGTTTAAATATTATGACATCTAACATACAGTTTGAGAGATTATGTTTCACACCTCAAAATCACTCATAAATTTTGGGGAACTTTTATATAGATTTTAAATTATCAAGTAATAATCATGGACATATTGATATTACATGACTAACCACTTTTACTATATTGTTCAAGTAGGTAAGTGTAATGAGGACCATGACAAAAACACACTACTAATACATTTAAGCAACTGTAGACCATACCAATAATAAAATAGCTTAAAAAATTCACAGGGATCAAAAATGCTTTCCACAAAACTGGTAGAGACACAACTTATTTTTGATGAGGCCAACATCAATGCAAGTTTAAATTGAAAAGTACACCTATTTAACTTTCCCTTATGGACTTCCACACAGAATATCAAACAGAATAGCATATAGCCTTTGATAAAAGAGAGAGCTGGGAGCCAAGCTATACAATTGAAATTCAGAACTCCAAAAAGGATGAAGATATCTTACTGTTTGGATGAAACATCCTAGAAACAAAACGTACTGTCGGTGGCTTATTTGGATAGTCCTCCGTAAACTGAAGAGTCAACTTAAATGTACCTGTAAAAAAACCAACACTAGAGATGAAAAAACATAAAAATACTATGTTCAAACACAATGTTTTACTTTATCATATAAACCATAGTCTTACTCACTACATAACAGATTTTCATATACTGTTACTTCATCCAAGATCCAGTTTCAAGGTAGCTAAGTTGAAGTCGATATAGATGACCAATCTAGAACAGCCAAAACTACACAACTTGACAAAACATCAAGTTATTCAACATTACTCAACACCAACATATCATGTGGAGAAATTTTAAAATTGGATTGACAATATAGGCAAAATATAGGAAATCTTCTACGGCCTACTTTGACGGGCCATAAAAATTTCAACTTGGATTGACATTCAAAATTAAGGCAAAATATAGGAAATCTTCTACAGCCTAGTTTGACAGGAAAAAAGCAGCCAGTCTGTAGAGGTTAATCTTTCAGACTACTCAATGTAAACAAATAAAACGAGGTATAACTTTATAGAGTTAAACTTAGTAAACTCTTTGGGAGCTAATCTCAAGAATACTAAAATATTTTATAAACCATCCCAGGTGTTAGCATTAAAATCTGTACAACTTTGACCTATGTCCCGCTGCTTGCCGGCCTAAAAATATTGTATTTTATCTGGGGCTACTGTGTACAGGGAAATGAAATTAACTTAATATAGCAAATTTCTCTTGAAACTGTCGTTACAACTTTCAGATAAACAGACATGCTTAAATTTTAAGCAACCCCAGACTTATTTAAGATCCCATGACAAAATTTAAGCAATTTTCTCTTGCAAAATAAAATGTCTTTACAAAGCCACTCTTACTTTTGTGCAGTGAAAAAACTTAAAGCAATTCTAGTCGGTTAAGTGAATTTCAAATAACTAGCACTCATGTTTTCTTTTTTTTCTTAGCTGCTTTAAGGAGTTTGAAGTAAAAATAATTGGTATATCTGATATAACATATTACATGAGACCTTGGAACATCTCCTAAGAGTGTTACTCATAAAGTCTTAACAGAAGTTCCTATTGGCAATCTTTTATCATATTTTTCTTGATCATTGTTTCAAGCAAATGTCTTAGATTTCATTGGTTTTAACTTTTAAGTTTTAACACCTCTGACTCTTGTTTAGACTCTTCTTGTTATGATTGATTTGATATTTGAACATCAAGTCTTGTAAATTATCCCCATCTTTGAAACCTGGACATGTGGAATCAGCATACTCCAAAGAAGAATTATTCATCAATCAAAAGCCAAACCACCAGTTATCATTATCTACACGGATGAATCGATTTTAAACTGCTACATTGTATTTACACTGGATTATACCTTTTAGTTCCATTGACCTACATTTGTGGTCATTTGTTGAACATTAATAAAATTATCTTATCTTATAACTTCTAAAATTTTTTACTGAAGTCCCCTTACTACCAGGATGTATTTCTTTGTCATTATTAACATTCCATGTGATAAGACATCTGATTGTGGTGATAAATGGTGATTCAAAGACCAGTTCACTAGTCGGCATTTGACTCCAATGTTAGAAACAACAGTGAAGCCACTTGAGCTATCCCAAGTCACTGTCTCAAGTGGCCCCCATGTTTAGTAGAATAATAGAATGGAGGCTTTCACAGTTTGACAAGTTGTCCTTAATGTTTTCTCATTTACAGTGTAGCCAATATTTCCACCTATGTGTTTCAAGTGAGAGAATCAATCTTCAGGGCAGCAAGAGGTCGAATAATAATTAAAGTGTTGCTCCTCTGTTGTTTCCAACATTAGAGTAAAGACATGCTAGGCAGTACTGGCTCAAGTCTCTGATTACATCACCACAACCAGAGGTCTCGGCACAACCTATCATAGAGAACAGAGATAATGAGAAAAATATGCAACCCAGTAGCTAGAGCGGTGGATAAAACATATCAACCAGGCATGTATGATAGGGTAATGTTAAAAGATAAGACATCCTAGTATGATACATGTTTTGTAGATAATGATTGCAGGCTGTTTGATATTCCATGTGTCAATGGATCTAAGAATGGAGGGTGGGAAGGTGGAATAGAGGTTTGTGTCTATTCAAGTATTCCCCACCACCATGAGGCTCAAGTATTCAAAGTTTGAAGGGAGAGGCTGCAAGAAGTATGGGAACTAAGTAGCAAATCTGGAGGCTGTGAAGACAAGAAGAATGAATTAGGTATGTGAAAATTATTAAATAATCAGATAATCTGAAGCGTGTGTATGGGCAACAAGAAAGAATATACAACCTTGATACTAGGGCAGATACAACAGGACATCAATATAGCATGTCTTCTTGGTAATATTAAAATATAAACACCCTAGTTTGATACATGTTCTGTGCATTATAATTGCAGGCCGTTTGGTTTTCAATTGATATGCATAGTTCTACTATGGACATACAGACTTCATGTGTCCAAGGTTCAAATCTTGGATGGGAGGAGGTGGAATAGAAGACTAGTCTGTTCGAGCTTTCTCCATCACCATGAAGCTCAAGTTTTCAAAGTTTGAAGGGGAGAGAACGCAACTAGTCTGGGAACTCAGCCGCAAATCTGGAGGTTAAGAAGAAAATATGACTGAATTAAGCAGGTAGAGACTTCACAATAGTCAAAGAATGCGATCCACAGAACAAGAAGCAGGGACAGAAGCGTATGTTTGCACGACAAGAAAGAAGGCAACAGTTCAGTTGAGCAATTAAAGAAAGCCACCAAACCGATTTATATTTACACTCTAAACTCACTATGCCTTGCACAATTAAGATTTTAGCACAAAAGACTACTTAATATCACACAGATTATATTGACCTCTAACATATTGCACACTGAAGACAGCTTCTCAGCAGCACAAAAACTCTAAATCAAAAAGGGTATTCAATGTTCACTCATACAGAATTATCTTGCCTCCTGTAAACCTTCATGATTATATGTAGCATTGTTCCATTTTTTTATTACACATAAGCTTTTGGAAAGAAAAGAACTTCAATTTTTATGTTTACAAGTTTTAATGGACAAGGGAGTAATAATGTGGAATATAAACTTGATTCCCAACATAATGATATGTTGCTGTAGTAGTAAGACTTGCAATTATCATGTGCATAACCACAAACCAAACAGGGACCACATGTAATGGCACCAAAAATGCATTATGCCAGTGATGTTAGTACCAGAGTGAGGGGTGATGCTACCATTTCAATGCAGCGACTTTAACTTTGATACCAGATTCCTGAATATCAAAATTCGGGTGCGGATACTGTCTTAGAAACTATCTTTGTCTCCTAATCATTAACCATGTGGAAGTGTTATCAACATACACAATTAGGAATATTAGTGTGGAACAAAATCCCAACCATTGTAAAACTAAGACTTGTAATTATTACTAATTATGGACATCATGTAGACAACCAACAACATGCCAAAGAAGTTGCACAGTGCATAAAACAAGAACCACAAATGAGGTTAGTACTAGAGTCAGGGAGCCTGGAGGTTGCTATCAAGGATTTAATGCCAAAGCCAGCTTCGATACTGGAAAAACTTTTGAAGTAGGAAATGTATTATAAACCAACTCTCACTAACCTATGTATTACTTACATAAACTGTTTATAAAGTACAGCTTGTTAAGCTAGATACACAACATGAAGCATTAACATGTACAAGAACTTTGTATGAGCTAGTTAAGATTCATTTATCATATCCAATTCAATGGTGTGAATCTTAACTAGCTCATACAAAGTTCCTGTAAGTTGTTCTTAATCGTTAGGCCCACTCAAGTTATACAACTATGCAGAAGAAGCATCAAATTTGAAAAACAAATAATGGCAATGCATAAACTGACAATAGAGATGAATCTAAAGCTTTGGCCAAAGCCAAATGCATTTCTACATAAGCAGTTCATAGAAATTGTAGGCAATAGCCAATAGATATACAAAATGAGCATAGGAGGTCCACATGTGTTGAAAGGAGAAATAGAAATTATATACATAGAACGCTGACAATCAGAAGCATTAATAACAAGCAGTAGTAGGGATGCAATAAGTAAACATGGGAAAATGAAAACTGCCACAGGCCCTACATTTGCAGCCAACTAGATATGTCATTAGGGTTTCTGCTATTGAAAATTTCTATCCAAACTAATGCAACAAAGTCAAGGCCATAGGATCTGAGGATTAGATTACAACTATTTCGCTCTAAAGACAGCTTCATAAATTACAGGAATAAAGGGGTAACCAGATGCTTTAGCTCACCAAAGATTCCCCCCAGATGCTGACAAATCAGATTAGAAGTTGAGGACAAATATTACCGTAAAATGGGGTGCATCATCCTCCTCACCATCCTTCTTTACTCCTCTAAAAGCAACACCTCTTTTCTTGTCATGAAGTTGCACATGATGATAAAAAACATTGAGAACTCTTTGAAACAAACCACTAGAGAAAGTTATGATTTACATGCAGAATCACTGATCTAGTAGAGTAAGGGATAACAAGACCTATAATACCTGCATAGAATTGGCAATAAATTCCAGACGATACGAGAGATCTCGTACACCAAGAGATTTAAGCTCACACACTCCTTCATAACCACTGGCTGCACTTCAATTTTGAGGACCTTCTCTACGAGATTCTTCTCTGTCACTAGGTGAGGATAAGGCTGATATGTCTGGTATGACAACAACCGTGCTTATGAATATCACCCTGAAATAGAAAATAGCATGAACTCAATAGCTACAGACAAAAGAGAGGACTCAACAAAGTTAGAACATGGATGGAGTTAGAATGAAGTAAACAATTTCAAATAGTTCATAATTGTATGCATTTGTATTAACTATTAAGAGACCATCTTTTTTCTTGGTGTGACCAATATCATCCACTCTCATAACTAGTGCCCTTTAAGCTAATAAGTATGTGTTTTGAATATCAAGAAAAGACAGAACATGTAACAAGTCTGTATAAAAAAAAAGAGCCAAAGAATGGAGGAACTTCATGTGAGTCCAAGATCCTTTTTTAATGTGGCGTTCGTTTATAATCCATAGATTCAAAGTACACACGATTCTCAAAAATCATACTAAGCATGTTAGAGGACCAAACCTGAGAATGCAGGTTCTGTGATGTACAAAAACTCAGCTCAAAGTCCAAATAGTGCTGAGCAATTTATTTTCTAAGAACATGGTATGCTCCAAAAATAACTAGAACTCCAAATTTATGTCATCCCAACGAAAAAACTACAATATAACTACTAAACCTGGGATGATATCAAGGATACATCAAAATTCAGGTGACTACTAGGTCTATATTGATATATCAACGTAATTGGGTACAAAAACTGAACTGGAGAGCTAGATCTGAGAACACGAACATGGTATAATGCATGTTTAAACAATTATAGTCGAAACAACCTGGATCTGAAACGTTAACCAGTTTAAAACACACCTTAAATATGGAAAAATAACAAAATAGTAAAACATCTGGCAATCATCAGTTCAAGTACAATTTCTCGTTGTAAAATGTATATGCATCAGTTCCAAAAGATGGCCAGCATAAGTTTCCAAGGATGCCTGTCATACGTTTCAAAGGATGAGGTCCACTATTAACCCCAGACAATTTTGGTGGAATAGGTAGCCCTCAGAACTAGCACTTAAGTCTAATCTTTATGATGCATCCCCTTGGTCCATGTTTCTTCAAGTACTTCCGAAAAATAATGCAACGCATGGTTGTCACTTCACTTACAGTAAAACATGACTGAGGGAAAAGTGCAAGTTAAACATTCTAAAGAAAGCTTTCATTAATAAACCCTAAAACTTAAACCATGATGAACATAACTATCTTGCATGCATCTGTGAATGTAATAGCAAAAAATATAGTATATAAAATATAGGTATCTTTAGCATGATCTATTTAAGTAACTATTCCAAACAATGTCAGCAAAAATAGCAAAGGTACCTGGGCAGCGACAAGGCCACTGATGCTAGCCATGTCTCATAAGAGAATGGCACCACATTTATCAGCAATAGCGCGGAACCTAGCATAATCCCAGTCCTTGGGACAAGCACTGCCTCCACAGATAATAAGCTTAGGCCTGAAATCCAAGGCTTTCTCCTCTAGCTTGTCATAATCAATGAACCCGGTCTCCTGACTGACCTTGTAAGGAAAACTCTCGGAGTAAATCGATGTAGCAGACCTGTGCCACTCATTTTCACTTGAAGCAGACCAAAATATTGTGCTGCTCCATACCCAATGGATGAACATCTAGGGCCTGCAAATCAGGGATGAACTAAAACAAATTTACCCAAAAACGCTCGAAGTAAATCGATGTAGCAAACCTGTGCCATCCGTCTTCACTTGAAGCAGACCCAAATCTTGTGTTGCTCCATACCCAATGGATGAACATCCAGGGTCTGCAAATCAGGGACGAACTAAAAACATTTTACCCAAAGATGGGGCAAAATACCAAATTTTTAACCTATCTACCATAAATTTGGGTGAATCATCTCCATTTATCCTCCAAAACTGTAAATTTTTGTCAATTTCACCTCCATTACCAAAGAAATCGGGGCGAATGTCACGATTTTCCCCATCGACGGGTTGGCTAAATTAGATTTTATGAATTTTCACAGTTTAACCGCGCGGGCTATTTAGTCAAGGAAAATTGTATATAAAATAAAATATGGGCTAATTTATGAAATTAAAAAAAAACCATTTTAATATTAAAAATTCTCCCACCTTTTTTTGGGCACCCCTTAAAATTCGCCAATGGGCTAAAATTCGCCCCTAAAATCATCCCTGGTATTATGAAGGTCAAGTTTAGAGAAAAACTTAGCTCCATGAAATTCTTCCAAGAGATCATCAATAATTGGGATGGGAAATTTGTCATTGATGGTTAATTTATTTAGAGCTTCAAGACACGTGTTAATTTCCTTCATTCTTTAATACAGTGACCACCAGATGAGCAAGGGCTTGTCCTAGGATGTATGACTTCAACATCCAACAATTATTGAATTCTCTTTTCCTTTAAGGATGCAAATTGGGTGGTTGACTCCTTGGAATCAATGGAATACCATGGTCATGCTTTCCATGTGAAGGTGGTAAATTTGGGGGTGTTTCAAATACCTGTTGATGTTTAGAGAGGACTCACTATGAGTTGGGAGAATTTCTTGTTGGGGAGGGGGATGCCCACTACTTATATGGCTACTATGACATTGAATTGTGCAATAATGTTTGAGTGGCCTTTCTTTAATAACTTTTCCATAGAATGAGAGGTGATAATATGAGGGGAACTAGTAAGCTCCTTAATGGTATGTTTTTGCTTTCCCTTAGTAAATCTAATGTATAAATCCTTGAAATCCTTGGTGATAGGTCCCAAAGTGTGTAGCCATTATGCCCCGAGAACTACATCACAACCGCCCATTTGAATTTTCACATTTTCACATCGGCCACCACATTTCATTGTATTGCCATTGGCTGTCATAATTTGAAAATTAGCTATATGATAGACACAACAATGGGTTTCTTTGGCTATTTTTTTATAAATAAAATTTTGGATGTGGTCGTTGTCAATCAATAGAATCACTTTGCGGTGCTTGATGTAACCAATCAACTTCAAGGTTTGGGTGTTGAGAAACTTGATAAGACATGGAGAGATTTGGCATTCGTTGTAAGAAGCTTGCAAGGCGGTTTCTTCATATGTGGGAGGGGTGGCGTTCTCCAAATCTGGTTCAGGGGTGCCTTTAACTATGAAAGAGAATGTTACAGCTATCCACTTTTTCGTGGGTGAAAGAAAGCCCTAATTTCATTATTAATTACTTTTAATACTCAATAAATAATACTTAATAATTGTAAAACCTACATATAGTATAAAAATGGGTTGAATTTTTTTGAAATAGGTTACCTCATTACAAAATTAGCTTGGTACTCTTCTTATTCTTATTGCTTTAAATCTCTGTATGCCAACAATGGACTTAATATGCCATTTGACGCCTTAATTAAAGTACAATGCGCAAGAGAGAAAAACTGAACTTAGATCAAGGTGCCTCAATGTTATGGATGAAATATGGAAATCCTAAATGTTATCTGTGTCCTCTGTCTCAGCAAACTGACATTTGTTCGTCTATTTGCACATCCAAAGAAGAGTTAAGTTGAAGGATTTATGTGATTTGATTTTGTGTTCACTGAAAACATCTCTTAAGTTATTTTCTTAGCATGTCAATGTGGTCATCTATGTGAAACTTATTGTGTATGTTATTAAAATCTTGGTGCCATACAAGTCTATATTGTTCATCATTAACTTCATTCTTGTATATCTTTTATTTTCATTTATCTGGCAGTGTTATGGGTATAGATAGTACATCATCCAGTTCCACATACAGGTTCATGTGAGCTAGGTATTATTTTGCTAATGTTGAACCTCTTCATAGAGTTCTTTATTTTGTTCATGTAGGAGGAGAGCTACTTTGCTCCTCTAATAGACATGTTAAGCCCTGATATTTGCCTCCCACCAACCTATTATCTATAACAATCTTGGTCATTTTCATTCTAGTAGCCATTGCACTAATTGTTAGGAGATAATGCTTACTAGCCAAACAAGCATTAGAAATAAGTGGTCATGCTAATCATGTTTTTGGTAATAAGGATTGGATTCTCAGTTAGGACTGCCATATGTTAGGCTATGTGTGAAGCGAAGATAGGGTGCAATAAAACTTTCTATATTGTTCCTAGGATTAATGTATATTGGGTTGTGTAAAGTGTGGATGGTTGTGTAATAAAAAAGTCTATATTGTTTCTAGATACATTAATATTAAGTTTTCCTATTCCACGGGATAGAAATCCACATCCGTGGCAGGTGCCATTGGCGCCATGCGTACCAACTCTATCCATTGCCACAACTTTTTTGTTTTGGGTTCCATAAGTAAGGATTTTTTCATCAGATTTGGTGTTTGGACTGCCATAAAGCTTATTTATTTCTTTTTTTTGGCATTGCAATGCATCATATGACACTGCCAAAGATGGCAGAGAGGATAGGGAAAACTTACAATTTGGGAAAGGTTGGTAATTTTTTGGCTGCCTATACAATTAAAAGGGCCCATGGGGCTCCATTACATCAGCATTAGGTTTGTAATAACCTATAAACTACCAATTGTTTTTAGTATTTACTTGTAGGATAGCTTGTAAATAGTTCATTCTTTGGATGTTTGTCTTAGATTTGAACTATTATATATTTTCAAATATTTTAAATTGAACTTGATTCATTGGAGCTTACGTGTAATGACATCATCAGGAAAATATATGCAAACTTTAGGGAAATGCATTTAGTGCATAGCAATATTTCCGCAAACAACTTTTGAGTATAGGAATATATAGTTTTTGCAATTATTTTTTTCAGTGTGAGTTAGGTACATTTTTGTAATGTTGGAAGTGGCCAAATGCAATTTTTTACAATGATCCAAAATGCATTTTTATTACAATGAATCTTTATTTGAAAACAATTGCAAGGTCATAAGTATCTCCGTTACGTTCTAAACTTCATTTCTAAATTTATCTTCTTGCAAAACAATTCCATCTAGGATAATGCATCACATGTGTTTGGCATACAACATAGAGTTGCATTTGCCTATGGATTTAGAAAAGGCATAACCACATCATAATAATTTTGGAAGTGCTCTTGCTAAAGTTGTTAAAGCAACCTCTTCATTCCCCGAGTGCAAAACAACCATTGATTTTCTCACTATACCATCTAGATACATTTATGTTGAATGAATGGTGTCTTTTTTTGGTGTATGCATTTCTTGGTATAATGTTCGACTACTTTAAGTGGTTTACTAGTTTTTATTGCCTTTCAAATGATTGATTTTCTTCATTTAGTTGTGTGACTGTGTTCTTGCTTAGCATCACTCTATGATGTCTGGGTGTTGACTATGCAACTGTAAGCATAACTTCTTGCATGTATGCCCTTTGATTCAACTCTACACTTATTGATCTCTACATGCTTAAGTTTAGTTCACCAGATTTGCACTACAACATCACTGTAGAACTAAGTTTTGTTGCAGTGCGACCATTAACTTGTCATCTCACAATCCTTCCTTTGCAATGGATTGCATCTTAGTCGAGGAGACGTAGCATCCTTTACTCTTGAGATTGTGATTATGACCCCATCTTGGAAAATGTGCCATATTAAATAGTGCATGGTGTGCTAGGACAATTTAACACTTGACAATGTACTCATGCAACCATCACAAAAATGAAACCTTGTTTCTTTTACCTTACCTGCTTGTGTTTTTATCAATGTACACTGATTAAATTCATGCTTCATTCTTTCTTTTGTTAAATTGTGTGCGGTAAAATTTAGTCTTTAATGTATTTCAACATAAAATCCTTAAAAGTGCAGATTTAGCATAGTGTATTGATAAAGGAAGTAATAATTTGGAATGAAATCCCATCATCAATATATGCCTTATTAAAAGTATCAGGAATATTTTGATGTGACCTTAAATGATCTCATGCTCCTATGGAGGTGTTTGCTTTCATTTTGTATCCTGTTGTTTGAACTCATCCACCCTTATGTTTGAATGGCCAGATCATGTAAGCATGCCCCTAGTTGATAAAATTAATGCCATGGAGGAGGAAACCCTTTGCTACCTGTTACTTCTTGTAGTGTGAATTTGTGTACCAGATAATGACATACATAGATGGACAAAGTCCTTGGAGCTATAAAACAATTTTGAATCCAAGATCATATGTATATATAGGATGTGAAGCTACAAAAAATAGTAATGTAGCCATTTGTCCAATGTACATGATATTTATATTTTTTTGTTTGTAAACAATTGAGTTGTGATTTTGTCATGTTTTTAAGTCTGTCAATTACTTAAGTTGCATGCTATTTAATTATGGTTACGTTGATTCCCCTTGAAGTCATTAAGATGGGTTTAACATTAGTTATTTTCAACCAGACTCTCCAAGCTTGCACAAACCCATATCAACCTTCTTTTAGAAAGAGTAGGAATATCCTTTCAAGTCTGCGCATAGATATAACCCAGAGGAAAACTACTAATCTGGATACACATTCTTCCCATTTTTATCGTGTATTCTAATTTGCATTCCATCCAACGATGTAAAGCTCGTTGGGTCGATGAAACTTGAGTGTTATTGTAACCCATGATAAAATTTGTTTTTTCATACATAAGCAATAGTTGTTGCTTAAGCGAGTGTTCTTATAACATACACTATAAGTTCAATTTCTCATTGAAAGAGTTTGAAGGAATACGGCATCCTTTATGAATCATAATTAGTCTAAGAAACAACCAACTTATCTTGTCATATGCCTTAGAAAGATCAAGCTTGATTATCATCAGCAAAATCTTTTTTTGTCTTGATAGAACGTAGTCCTTCAATTTAGTCTAAGAAACAACCAACTTATCTTGTCATATGCCTTAGAAAGATCAAGCTTGATTATTGTCAGCAAAACCTTTTTTTGTCTTGATAGAATGTAGTCCTTTGATTTGGTCCACTCCTACAACATTGTGTTATCTCCTTGTTCTTTAAGACACCAAATTGTTGATTTGAAATGGCTTTGGAGATAATAAGCTTCAACCTTTTTGCAGCGACTTGGGAAATAATGTTGTAGATTGTGTTGCATAATGAAATCAATTTAAAGTCTTTGAATAAGGAAGGAAGACATTTCTTCGATATCAAGACTAAAGGGTTGAATTTATGTTTGTGATGATCTTATTAGAAGTCTTTGTCTTAATATTGCATGAAATGGTAATTAATTTTAGATTTTTGTTCTTTAAATTGAAATTTAATTTAAAGTTTTTGAAAATTTGAAAATCATATTTTTAGAATATAATGAGCTTCTACGCCTTGCAACAATAATTAATGTGATTTGGTATCCCATTAAGTAGACTTATGATCAATAGCAAAAAGAATAGGAAATTAGACTATGGGAAGTTGCAAGTTCAAACCTAGAAGTAGTTACTTTACGTGCCATGAGTGCCACTAAGGGGAGTGTGGTTTCATTTTTGGCTAGCTTTGACAAGTCTTGGGTTGGGTGAAGGTGCAAAGGTAATGAGATCCTAAGTGGTAGTTGATTGCTTAATTACAAGGTTACACGAACCGTGGGTGCGATCATAATTGATTGAAGAATCCGATACAGGTGTGGCACTCATCCCAAAATTAGGAATTGGGGATTTGGAACCTTAACCCTAATTAACCCTAATTATCCTACATTTATCCTACGTAAACAAATTTAGATTAGTAAAAACAAGGTGGAAGAATCTGAGAATTTGATTACAAGGAATCTGATTCGGTGCGGTTAATCCTAGGGTTGAATTGGATAACTGTGCTTAATTATGATTGTTAAGGGGACTAGACCAATGCGATTGTGGAGGTAAATCCGTTGATGGGAAAAAATTAGAAAGAGAAAATGAGTAGGAATGCGTGTCATGAATCCTTAAAAATGATTTTAGTGAAAATTAAATCTCTCAGGGTTATATATAATTTTTTGTGTATAGTACTTATGAAATTGAATTTAAATATTAATGTTCAGTAAATATTAAATTGATGCATGGAATTGCAAAATGAATACAACAGACAAAGATGACAAGGGGGAGGCAAAAATACATACCCAAGGAATTCCTAAAAGAGAGAAAAAGAACCTAAAAGAATGAAAGTGTTAAAAACACTAGAAAGCGCCAATCCATTGAGATGGGGAATCTTGAAGAAGCTCAAGAAGGAGGTTCCTTAGTTGAGACTTGTTCCTTTGGAGAACCTAAAATAAGGAAAATGAAAAAAACATTGTAAAGCACCAACGCAACGGAATGGGGAATAATGAAGAAGCTTACGGAGAAGGGTCTTTGGTTATTTCTCATTGCTTTGGAGAAACTTATAACATCAATGCCACAAAGAAATCTGTAATGGGTGTGCATCCATGGGAATCATTGGGACAGTATATGACACCTCATGAATCTATCATGTAAGCTTCGAAGTTGGCCATGGAGCATCTTCCCACTAGGGTTGTAATTAAGATACAATCAATCTAGCTCATGTCGGATTGGGGAAATTGCCTTTAATAAGTCTTTGATGAAAGTTTTACATCCTTTGGATGAAGAGGGCTAGGCATTTCTGGTTGTTATAAGCCACAAGAGTTTGAAGAGAACCAAGTGAGTTTTTAACGAGGTAAAGTAATTTTCTTTTGATCTCATAGCATGAAGAGAATTTGAGTACAAAATAGTCCTTGGTCTATAGATCTTAGCAAGATATTTGGAAAATGTAGCAGTATCGAGAAATATGATGATCTACCTTAATGAAAAATCCATGAAAGGAAAATATGCCCACAACATTTGTAGAAAAAATCTATAAATGTTTTTCCAATGATTTCCTTTTTTTGATAAATATTATTTTATTTATTTAACATATACATATACATATATATATATAATACACTTATGCAACATTTTTTAAAGGGCCATGTTGCTTTGGAGTGATTTCATTGTTACATTGAAAAATCAAAAGTAATTCCACGACAATATTTGAAACCGATTTATAAAAAATGTTGAGCATTCATTCATTTGTAAACTTAGGTCACATATCCTTTGAACCCTAAAGTAGTTGATCCCATGGCCTGTAAGCTTATACTACAAAGCCTTATAACCTTGATATAGTAATTTGAAATGTACTATATGGTGATTTAAGTTTGGTCATTTTAGAATGCTCCATCGACAAAAGCTGAGGGCCATGGAAAATATATCATAAGGGCATGGGAAGCATCCATCAAATTACCATTGTGTGGAGAAAAAGCATCCATTAATTGTTTGGAAGCCTTCTTGGGCCTTTGGAGTGATTCATGAGAAGAGAGTTTGGTTGTTTTGGTAGGTTTCTTAGGCCTTACTGTGATCCCATGGAATGGTAATGGGATGGAAGATAATTTAGAGATCATGGTTGCCTTGCTTAGCCAATTTTTGCATTTTCCATTATCTGACCTCACTTCTAAGAAAAACAATAGGAAGAAGAAGGTTAGGGTTACATGGATGAATGCATCGAGTCTCTTTGCGAGGAAAAACAATAGGAAGAAGGTTAGGGTTTACAAAGGTACTAGATCACTAAATGATCAAACCCTAGTCAAGGTTTAGTGAAGAAGCTAGCCATGAGAAACAGAGGAACAAAATAACACAATATTATATTACTAAAACACTTAACACTATTGCAATGCGATTCACTTCTCTTTTAAGCAGGTTGCAATGTTTTAATTGTCTAAATCCTAAAAGCTAATACTAACCCAACCTTAAATTTTGTAGCCTAAATCACTAAGGTTACTTTATTACACATGTAAGTCTCATTTTCTAACAAATTTGGTGTTAGCTCAATGTAAGAGCATGTGTCTTACAAGCAGGAGGTTGGCAGTTTGAGTCCGTCATGCTCGATGATAAATTAATAGATGTTATTTTAGTCACCGCATTGAATTGATTTAATCGAGATAAAATATTTTTAAAACATCTTGAGAACTAAGGGATGCTGGTGTATGTTGTTAAGCGAAAAGAGCGCAAAGAAATGTTGGGCATGGTTGGTTTTCCTTCTTATTATATTTAGTGATTGCTTAGCCTTATCCTTTCTCTATACAATGGCATTGTTGTTAGAGGGATTTAAAACTCATTCAATGGGGTGCTCAATTCCATCAAGCCATGTTATTTTCCTAATGATAGGTTCTACGAGTTGACTAGTCCAAAACATGACATGTGACCCAAAATAAATGAGGTTGCGCGATGCCATAAATTTTGAAAATTGGTACCAATAATGTCCCCTAGCCACATAGCACCATAGGAGTTGTGACAGTTGGCCGATATAAACCATGGCATACGCAAAGGATTGCGAGACATGGTGCAATAGACGTTGGCCTCATGGGGCAAGGAGGTGTGACACTTGGCACCAATTAAATAATCTTGACCGTCTTTGGAAACCGTCAATTCTTGACATTGGCACCATGAAATGATCCCAATTACTTTTAAATAATCTCAACTCTCGGGACTATCATATGATACCTGGATTAAGTAAGAAAATACCAAGTTTTTTATATATCTAGCCATGAACACAGACACCGTTACATTGTAACATTCCAAGTAATGACGGTGTTGCTGGCTCCAGAGACACTCAAAAGGATGAATGGGTTCTCTGCAAGAATTGTTCCCTTATCCCTATTGAGATTAAGACACTAACACTTCACTTTATGATAGCTATATTCTCCTATCAAGATTATATTGATTTTAGAAAACGTATGTTGACAAATAGTTTTCCTGAATAAATTTGGAAGTTCATGCTTGTCTTTCCCTTCAGAAATAATACTTTATTTAATGTCTTAATATCTAGGGTAGGGAAAAAATGAGATTAGCCTATAATGCTACGATATAAGTATATGTTATCTAACAATTTTTCTTTATGAAAATTAGTGGGTTTATTAGTTACTCGCCTATAAATGCCTGGTTTAATATGAATTAAGATCTCTGATTAAGCCATTTCAGCTTCCTACATGCTGAAGTAGAAGGTAAGGGCATATCCACCCTCAATCTCACCTCATCCACCCCTTAATTTATCCTTTGAATCAAATTATAAAACAACAACCTCCTCACTGTTGAAGAGAGTAATCTCACCCGTAGTTAGGTTAAAGAGTTAGGTAACCCACGACGGTATTTACCTAAGTGTGGTATTCGCCCATAGTATTATTGTTTTGTATTTCCTATTTAAATAGCTCCGAATAATGAGAAGGTGAATCATCTGCCCGTACTGTTTCTATTGCTCCATTCTTTTCTTTCACATGGTATCAGATCCAAAGGCCTGATCCTTCCATTGTTGGGGTAAGCCTTTTCACAGAGTGGAAAGCACTCTACGAAGCTCAGAAGCCATTTGGAACAAATATCTCATTTCTTTGTTAGCTTCACTGCATTCTTCAGGCAGCAGCTTCAAACACAGCATATCTATTTGACTGTTTCTCCCAGATCTGCACAAGAGTAAAGAGTCTGACCAGATCTCTTGAAACATCCTACTGATTTTTGGATTGTGCTCCATGCATTCTATGGCGCTGTTGATTTCTTGAATGGTTGCCCCGAATCCTTTGCCGGATGTAATAGCAGAGTGGCAGTCACTGGCCACATTCCAATACCAGAGAGCAGTCTTCCTCGTGATTAAGTCATTTCGAGCAACAATTTCAGGCTTATTCAGCAGATCTGTTCATTTTTTGGTAGTAGGCTTCATATGCATCACACTGGGATACAATCTGGCTGTTGAATTCCGGCGGCAGCTCGTACATATACAATCTTCTTCCCTCGCATTCGATCACTAGATCCGAGGATGAATTGAATATGAATTTAGCAGAACGTCCTCCACCAGTTTAGTCGTAGCCTTAATACCTGTCGCACAAAGCGCATGTCCGAGTCCCTCCAGGTTGGGATTGTTAGCGAGCAATCGGGTGATTAATTCCACTTTGTCCTCAAATGTCTTGGGTTTCGATAGAAGCTAGAGTTTGGGAGGTTGTTGAGGGTTTTGTTGAGATATTGAAGGCCGCGATCTCTGTTTATCAGTGTGGTTTCATCTTACATAGACTGTCTGTGTGAAATATAATGTAAACCTTTTTTTTTTCATTCCAGATCTACACTCTAATATTTGGGTTATTTTCTAGATCTATTTTTTTTTTCAAATCTTATTTTTCCATGATTTGCATCAGATCTCATAGTGAGCATTGTATTTGCATGGATCATTAAAAAAAACAGGGGTGAAGATCTACAAGATCCATAGATTCCTGAACTATCTAGGAAACCATCCATGTTTGGTTAAGGGTCAACCCCTCCATTAGGGTATACACCAACTCCACTATTAATTCTTGACCCCTCACATTCCCTCGAGGAAGGATTTAAAGACCTCAAATGGTAATGTTTATGGGAGGGACTAGTCTCTACTTTGAGAGAGAGAGAGAGAGAGAGAGAGAGAGAGAGAGAGAGAGAGAGAGAGAGAGAGGAGGAGGATCAATTCAAGGCTTAGACTTTGGTTTTTATAAAGGTTGTTTTGTTCCCCAACTTTATCAAAACTCTTGAACTCGGATTTTTCAGTTAATTGAAAAACAAGTTGACGAGGCTCATTTATATCACTTCCTAAATTTTTACATTCCCTTTTTCATTGGATTTAATTCAACATGATAGTGGAACCCATGATTCATTTGCCTCGTAAGTGAAACTCCTCCCTTGGAGTTTTAATAGCTTGGGACGATGTTCACTATTAGCTTAATGGGCTCTTTAAGTCCTACTTCCGTTCTAACTCGATTATTTTGAAGGATTTTTGGGTATGACAGTGAATTAGTCCTTTTCAAAAAAGCTAAGGATCAACCATAGTTAGAACCACTTTTTGTATAGTTGAAGTACCTTGCCAACACCACACAATAGTTTTCTTGAATACTATGTAACAATCTTTAATATAATTAAATAACAACAATTGACAAACCCCGTGTATGGGAAGAGCATGCCCACTAAGATTTGAACACTTTGATCATTGTCACAATAGTTGTTACAAGATACCACAAATGCATTATTGACAAGTAATGTATTATCGACCCTGGCTTACACTACATGTTTCTCTTTCTAATCAAAAGAATTTTTACTTTATAACTTTATAGTAGTATATAATTTTTCTTATAAATATTGCATGGAATGGTAATTAATTTTAGACCAAAGTCATGAAGTCAATTTTTTTTTTTATAAATATTTTAATATTCAAGAATACAATATTTATGTATGTAATATTGTGTGAAATGGTAATTAACTTTAGATTTTTTTCTTTAAATTGAAATTTAATTTAAAGTTTTTGAAAATTTGAAAATCATATTTTAAGAATATAATGAGCTTCTATGTCTTGCAACAATAATTAATGTGATTTGGTGTCCCATTAAGTAGACTTACAATCTATAGCAAAAAGAGCAGGAAATTAGACTATGGAAAGTTGTATGTTCAAACCTGTAAGACGTAGTTACTTTAGGTCCCATGAGTGCCATTAGGGGGGGTGTTGTTTCATTTTAGTCTAGCTCTGACAAGTCTCGTGTTGGGTGAAGGTGCAAAGGTAATGAGATCCTAAGTGGTAGTTGATTGCTTAATTACAAAGTTACACGAACCATGGGTGCGATCTGAATCAATTGAAAAATCTGATACGGGTGTGGCACTCATCCAAAAATTAGGAATTGGGGATTCAGAAACCTAACCCTAATTAAACCTAATTGTCCTACATTTATCCTACGTAAACAAATTTAGATTAGTAAAAACGAGGTGGAAGAATCTGAGAATCCGATTATGAAGAATCTGATTCAGGTGTGGTTAATCCTAGGGCTGAATCTGGTAACTGTGCTTACTTATGATTTTCAAGGTACTAGACCAACACGATTGCGGACGTCAATCCATTGATGGGAAAAAAATAGAAAGAGGAAATGAGTAGGCATGCATGTCATGAATCCTTAAAAAATAATCATTGGAAAAAATGATTTTAGTGATAATTAAATGATTTTTTGAGTCCTAAACAACCTAACTATGGTTATTTGTTTTGTGTGGTTCCCCCTTAATGTTGGATGTTGTAGTATATACACTTTATTTTTTAACCTATCTTGTTGTTAGCCCTACTAAAAGCCCCAACAATTGATTTTGAATCCCTTTGAGAATTTCCCATTTCTCTTTTCCTTGGGCAATTAAGAGGAGGGATGACCTACCTATAGGTTAAGGGTCAATCCCTCCATTAGGGTATAGACCAATGCCACCATTAATTATTGACCCCTCGCATTCACTCAAGGAAGGTTTTGAAGACCTACTTTGAGAGAGAGAGAGAGAGAGAGAGAGAGAGAGAGAGAGAGAGAGAGAGAGAGAGAGAGAGAGAGAGAGAACAACTATTCATCTATTAGGCGGATCTTTTTCCTCAACCTAACTAATTATTGGAGCTTTAGATAGCAATAAGTATTATCTATGTAATAGTTAAAACCACCCGGCTCAATCAAGTGAGCACATCCTAGTTCCGTCTTGATGGGCCTGCTGTCACTACCATTCATTCAGGCTCGTGACTCAATACAATAGTCTATTCGAACCCCAATCCATTCAATTAAGGTACCTATTTTAGCATCTCTGAAACGCGATAGAGGTATAGGGATTAATTGAAGGCGTAGACTTTGGATTTGATAAAGTTTTTTTTGTTCCCCAACATAATCAAAAGCCTTGAGCTTAGGTTTTTCAGAACATTGAAAAACAAGTTGACGAGGCTCATTGATATCACTTTCTAAAATTTCAAATTCCCTTTTTCATTGGATTTAATTCAAGATGATAGTGGAACCCATGCTATCCAAAGGAATGAGAGGTTCAAAATATTTGTGCTTTCCTCATAAGAAAATCTCCTTGCTTGAATGTTAATAGCCCGGGACGGTGTTCACTATTGGCTCAATGATATCTTTAAGCCCTACTTCAGTTCTAACTCCATTATTTTGAAGGCTTTTTGGGTATGTTAGTGAATTAGTCCTTTGCAAAAGAGCCAAGGATCAACCAAAGTTAGGATCACTTTTTTCTATAGTTGAAGTATGTGGTTTTGAGTCTATTATTTCAATTGGATTTGATTAGCTTGTTTTGTTTTCTAGAGTAGGGATTTGACTTGAAGAGCCCACAAAAAATCTGACATCCTATACTATATTGTTTAGATGTTTATAGTAGTGAAAAAGAGAACAACAAAAATTAACTTGGACATAATCCAAACTTTGCATATAAAACCATCTTCTTGCTTTAATCTCCATATGTTTTTGGTAAATCCTCTTCGAGATTCATGCTTTCAATGATTGGAGGAATTCCTCTTTGTTGGAGAAAATGGAATAATCTTCCATCTCATCTTGAAAAATTGAATTCTTCCATATATATATTGTTTAAACTTTATGTGATTAATGTATTTTTTATATGGGTCCCCATGCACACACAAACACACATAAGTGAAAAATAAGGATTGTTAATACCTAGCCAACACTAAACAATAGTATTTATAAATGTTACATCAACAATATTCAATATTATCAATAGAGACATTCGAGTAACCTAGGTTTATTGATGCCTTTTTTTTCTAGGTAAATTATCTTGGGGAAAGCCCCCAGGAATTTCCTCCCCCTCATTTCTAGGATGGTACTTAGGGTAAAACCTAGATTCTCTAGGGCACAAGGTCATGTTAACAATAGGGATTGAGGCCATAACAAAAATATACTTATTATAAGCTCAAAATGTTACTTAGGGGAATAGAACTTGGGTGGGGAGGATTGTTAAATAGCAGCAACAAGGAAGGTATTCTAGCATTGCATGTGCCCTTGCATGCTAGAGAGACATTAAATTGGAAGCCAAATCTATTAAATTGATTTTCCTAAGTTTTAAATTGATTTAAATATTAATGTTCCGTAAAGATGAAATTGATGCATGGTATTGTAAAAATAATACAATATATAAATATGACAAGGGTGGGGGGGAATGCATCCCCAAGGAATGCTTAAAAGAGAGAAAAAGAATCTAAAAGAATGGAAGTGTTAAAAGCACTAGAAAGCGCAAATCCATTGAGATGGGGAATAATGAAGAATCTCAAGAAGGAGGTTCCTTGGTTGAGACATGTTCCTTTGGAGAATTTATCCTTTAAATATCACGATTTCCTTGCTTAGCCTATCCTTTCCTTTCTCATTATTTGACCTCATTTCGAAGCAAAACAATGGGAAGAAGAAGGTTAGGGTTACATGGATGAATGCAATGAGTCTCTCCACGAGGAAAAACAATACGAAGAAGGGTGGGGTTTACACAGAAGGATGCTTCGAGTCTATTTCATAGGAAAGAACAACATGAATGAGGCTAAGGTTTACATGGACATATTCTCGGGGTCTCTTTCTTAGGCAAGAGAAACATAAGAGGTTAGATTTTCATAGATAGTGCTTTGAGTCTTGGAGTTCATACCTTGATTGTCTAGTTCATTGTAGCAGACTCCACAACCCATATACAACCTTGACATTAGGTTGTTTCATTATGTTCCATGAGGATGGGGTGGGTTGTCTTCGTATTTTTGGGTACTCTTAGAGCAATTTTTTGTAGCCTTATGAAGCAAGAAAGAGAGGAAACAAGTCACGAGTGCTTGCACTACAACTTGCCATTTGCAGGGTCTAGACATACAAGAAGCTACACATATAGTAAGTTCTACTCTCTCTGTCTCTCAGTCTTCCTTTTGATGTGGTAATTGTGTTAGTTTTCCAACTAATATGTTAACTTCTATTGGTCTTCTTCAGATTGTATTTACATTGAAAATATTGTTTCTTCATTGTTTTATTTTCTTAATATTGTAAGTTCCTAACTACTTGCTTAATGGCACCCTCGTTTCTTTGTGGCCTAAAAGTTCCTCACATGCCAACTTGGGATTGGAAATATAGTTAGCTTTGTATTCCAACCTCCAGGATTAAGAACATGTGTTGCATGGGTATTGTTTATATATATTATTGTTGGGTTTTTTTTTTTCTAAATAGTAAGATGGTATACATTACTCTCGTATAAAGTAGTTAATTATAAACAATAACACAAGCCTGCATTTATTAAACCAACAATAAAACTATTTCTCAAGGGAAA
This sequence comes from Pseudotsuga menziesii, assembly GCA_001517045.1. Taxonomy (NCBI): domain Eukaryota; kingdom Viridiplantae; phylum Streptophyta; class Pinopsida; order Pinales; family Pinaceae; genus Pseudotsuga; species Pseudotsuga menziesii. Next base: position 36,232 of record LPNX010541472.1, read on the forward strand.
TATAGTCCCTCACTCGTTTGTAGTTCCAAGTGAGGATGTTACTACCTTGCTATACCCATGAAAATTCTCCCCTTTTCCATGGTTTTCAGGAAGAAGGATAATAGTAATCACCAGATGGAATATTAACTGGTAACCCCAAGGGACTCAATGGGATTTGATCGTGAGGTTTATGTGATATTTTACCTGAACGTCTACCAATCGAGGACCCTTGGGGTTAGCAACCATAAAACAATCAATGGTATCATTTGAGGAGGACCCTTGGGGTTAGAAACCATATAACTATCATGGTATCTAAAAATTTGAAGGTAGCATTATAAACCTCAGGATGCCAACCTCCAATGTTTTTGCACCCATAACCTCACAACAACTCTATGAAAACAAAGAGACTATAATTTGTAGGTTACTAGAAATGTGAAAAAACTGGAGGTACCAATAAGAGTAATGGTATATCAATTGATATTAGTGCTTAAGTAATGAGAAAGTATTGGATGCATACACTATTAAATATGTGGTTTAAACCTCATTACATTCCTAAACTAAGAGCTATGGATATATTATTATTATTATTATTATTATTATTGCTCAGTGATAGTTATTTCCATCCATTTATCAAATTACACATGGATTATGGTGTGTTTTATTTTGTGAAATTGATATTTCTAGACTCTAGGGATTCTTTAATATTTCTAGGCTATTGAAGCGATTCAAAGGTGACACTATTTTTTATTATCACCATTCATGACTCATTTATAGGCATTATCTGGGTTCTCCTTGTTAGGTACCACAACTACCTTCTTTTCTCCCCTATGTTTTGAAGGGTTGAAGGTATTACAAAAGGTACTAGATCACCAAATGGAAAAACCCTAGTTACCTTTTAGTGAAGTGAGAAGTGAGAAATTAATGAACACACTAACACAATATTACATTACAAAAATACTTCACCCTATCTACTAGATTCATCTCTAAAATAAAGAGTTTGAGATGTCTTATTTGTCTAAAACCCTAAAACCTAATAATAATTGAAACTTTAACTTTTATAGCATAAGTAACTAAGGTGACTTTATTACACATGTAATCCTTGTATTTAACACCTCCTCTTAGGGCTTACATTGCTAATTGAAACTAAACACTAACTGAAAAGAAAAATATCATAAGTAAACATAACCAAACGTTCTCTAAACCCTTAGTTTGGAAAATAGTTCTTTGACTAGGTAGAGCTTCATGAAATTGTTTCGTATCCCTTGCATAGATGTAACTTTTGAGTGGAATTCTTGAGTTTTTGGACATCATATCTTCAAACTTATGAATTATTGGACAACCATCCATGTTGAGCGACATCCGCAATGCTCAATCTGGGTGTATCATGACCCTCGTAAATGTATAATTACCAAGATCCATAGATTCCTGAACTATCTAGGCAACCATCAATGTTGGCTTAAGGGTCAACCCCTCCATTAGGGTATAGGCCAATTCCACCATTAATTATTGACCCCTCACATTCATTCGAGGAGGGCTTTTAAGACCTCAAATGGTAAATTTTATGGGAGGGACTAGTCTCTACTTTGAGACAGAGAGAGAGATCAATAGAAGGCTTAGACTTTGGTTTTGATAAAGGTTGTCTTCATCCCCAACATAATTAAACTCCTTGAACTTAGGTTTTTTAGTTAATTGAAAAGCAAGTTGACGAGGCTCATTGATATCACTTCCTAAATTTTTACATTCCCTTTTTGATTGGATTTAACTCAAGATGACATTGGAACCCATGATATCCAAAGGCAGGTTAGGACCAAAATCTGTGTTCTTGCTTCGTAAGTGAATCTCCTTACTTGGAATTTTAATAGCCTAGGATGATTTTCACTATTATGTCAATGAGATCTTTAATCCATACTTAAGTTCTAGGTCCATTATTTTGAAGTTATTTTGGGTATGTCAGTGAATTAGTCCTTCGCAAAAGAGCCAAGGATCAACCATAGTTAGGATCACTTTTTCTATAGTTGAAGTATTTGGTTTTGAGTTTAAATTATTTCCATTGGAGCTTATTAGCTTGTTTTGTTTGATTAGATTGTTTTGTTTGTTGGAGTAGGGCTTTGACTTGAATTGATTAGTGAAAAGGAGAACAACAAAAATGAACTTGGACATAATCCAAACTTTGCATATAACACCATTTTCTTGCTTTAATATCCATAGTTTTTTGGTCAATCCTCTTTGAGGTTCATGCTTTCAATGATTGGACGATTTCCTCTTTGTTGGAGAAAATGGAATCTTCTTCCATCTCATCAAATTGATATCTTCTTCAAACGTCCCCATAACACATCTTCTCTCTAGGGAAAAATTGAATTCCTCTATATATATATCGTTTAAAATTTACTTGATTAATGTATCTTTTTATATGGGTCCCCGCGCACACACACACACATAAGTGAAAAATAAGGATTGTCAATACTCAGTGAACACTACACAATAGTCTTTCTAAATGTTACATCAACAATATTCAATATTATCAATAGCCACATACGACTAACCTAGGTTTATTTATGCCTTTCTTTTCTAAGTAAATTATCTTGGGGAAAGCCCCAAGGTATTTCCTCCTCATTTCAAGGATGGTACTTAGGGTAAACACTAGATTCTTTAGGGAACAAGGCCAAGTTAACAATAGGGCTTGAAGCCATTGCAACACTATACTCATTATAACTCAACATGTCACTTAGGGGAATAGAACTTGGGTTGGAAGGATTACACTCCATCCCATAACCACTTGGGTTAGACCCAATTTTGACCTCGTCAACACCACACAATAGTTTGATTGAAGACTATGTAACGATATTTAATATAATTAAACAACAACAATTGACAAAACTCATGTATGGGAAGAACATGCCCACTAAGATTTGAACTTTGATCATTGTCACTATAGTTGTTACAAGATACCAGAAATGTATTATTGGCAAGTAATGTATTATCAACCCTTGCTTACAGAACATTTTTCTCCGCATGTATGGGAAGAGGATGCCCACTAAGATTTTTACTTCGATCATTGTCACAATTGTTGTTACGAGATACCACAAATGTATTATTCACAAGTAATGTATTATCTACCCTTGCTTACACTACATTTTTCTCTTTCTAATCAAAATAATTTTTGACTTTATAAATTTATAGTAGTTTATGTTTTTTTAAATATTGTAATAATAAAATATTTATGTATGCAATATTGCATGAAATGGTAATTAATTTTAGATTTTTGTTCTTTAAATTGAAATTTAATTTAAAGTTTTTGAAAATTTGAAAATCATATTTTTAGAATATAATGAGCTTCTACGCCTTGCAACAATAATTAATGTGATTTGGTATCCCGTTAAGTAGACTTACGATCTATAACAAAAAGAATAGAAAATTAGACTATGGGAAGTTGCAACTTCAAACCTACAAGTAGTTACTTTAGGTGCGATGAGTGCCACTAAGGGGAGTGTGGTTTCATTTTTGGCTAGCTTTGACAAGTCTCGGGTTGGGTGAAGGTGCAAAGGTAATGAGATCCTAAGTGGTAGTTGATTGCTTAATTACAAGGTTACAAGAACCGTGGGTGCGATCGTAATCGATTGAAGAATCCGATACGGGTGTGGCAGTCATTCCAAAATTAGGAATTGGGGATTCAGAACCCTGACCCTAATTAACCCTAATTATCCTACATTTATCCTACATAAACAAATTTAGATTAGTAAAAACGAGGTGGAAGAATATGATGAAGAGTCTGAGAATTTGATTACAAGGAATCTGATTCAAGTGCGGTTAATCCTGGGGTTGAATTCGATAACTGTGCTTAATTATGATTGTTAAGGGGACTAGACCAACGCGATTGTGGAAGTAAATCCATTGATGGGAAAAAATTAGAAAGAGAAAATGAGTAGGAATGCGTGTCATGAATCCTTAAAAATAATCGTACGAAAAATGATTTTAGTGAGAATTAAATCTCTCTCAAGGTTATATATAATTTTTTGTGTATATTACTTATGAAATTGAATTTAAATATTAATGTTTAGTAAATATCAAATTGATGCATGGAATTGCAAAATGAATACAATAGACAAAGATGACAAGGGGGAGGAAAAAATACATCCCCAAGGAATTCCTAAAAGAGAGAAAAAGAACCTAAAAGAATGAAAGTGTTAAAAGCACTAGAAAGCGCCAATCCATTGAGATGGGGAGTCTTGAAGAAGCTCAAGAAGGAGGTTCCTTAGTTGAGACTTGTTCCTTTGGAGAACCTAAAATAAGGCAAATGCCAAAAAACATTGTATAGCACCAACACAATGGAATGGGGAATAATGAAGAAGCTTACGGAGAAAGGGTCTTTGGAATACATTTTGCTCCATTCCAGGTTAAGCTTGAATACTCCAAAGGCCATACATACATGAAATTTAATGCCAATGGCAATGGTTTTTAAATAGTTGTTGCTATTTAATTACGTTAATGCAGGGAAAATTGCCGATGGAAAGAATGGCGATGTTGCAGTTGATCAATACCATCGCTAGAAGGTAGAATACATTAATTAATTACCAAAAGAGATCTGGCCTGTCATTATTATGTGATTTAAATTATTTATGGTGATTATATGCAGGAAGATGTGGAGCTTATAAAAAATATGGGAATGGACGTCTATCGTTTTTCTATTTCTTGGCCGCGGATATTTTCCCGTATGAAAGAAGTCACCGTTACATTTATATATACATTAATTGTGATATTTCCCAGTATGAACGAAGTTACCGTTACGTTTATATATACATTAATTGTGGACGATTCCATAACTCTCTAATGAATTCCATTGTTTCACAGAGGGGTCACTCAGACACTGAGGAGTCGTCAATGCAGAGGGAATCGCTTACTACAACAATCTTATAAACGAGCTCCTCAAGAATGGTACATCTAAAAATCATGTAGATTTTTACATCGTACTAAGTTTCTAATTCATCTTTACGTAGGTTTAATCACTCGTTTCACAAATTACGTTGATGTATGTTTTCCGATTGCCAGTTT
>LPNX010541472.1:42542-45042 GCA_001517045.1 Pseudotsuga menziesii
GTCGCATTGTGATGGTTGTCAAGGTTTACGTTTCATTGTGATGTTAGAGTTAATGTTATATCACATTCCGACGTTAAGCCATGGTTTGTTACAGTGCTTGGTTGGTATGTCAACACAACCAAAGATGCGACACATTAATAATGTGATAGTGGGCGTTTAATAAGCGTTATGTCGCATTGTGATGTTTATCACAAGTTATGTTACATTAGCGACATTCATCAAGGGTTATGTCACATTGTGATATTTGTCAAGGGTTATGTCGCATTGTGATGTTTATCAAGGTTTACGTTTCACTGTGATGTTATCGAGGGTTATATCACATTCTGACATTAAGCCATGGTTTGTTACAATGGGCGTTTAATAAGCGTTATGTCGCATTGTGACGTTTATCATGGGTTATGTTACATTAGTGACATTCATCAATGGTTATGTCACATTGTGATATATGTCAAGGGTTATGTTGCATTGTGATGTTTATCAAGGTTTACGTTTCACTGTGACGTTATCGAGGGTTATATCACATTACGATGTTAAGCCATGGTTTGTTACAGTGGGCATTTAATAAGCGTTATTAGGCATAATGTGATAGTGGGCGTTTAATAAGCGTTATGTCGCATTGTGACGTTTATCACGGGTTATGTCACATTAGCGACATTCATCAAGGGTTATGTCAAATTGTGTTAGTTATCAAGGGTTATGTCACATTGTGATGTTTATCAAGGTTTACGTTTCACTGTGATGTTATTGAGGGTTATATCACATTACGATGTTAAGCCATGGTTTGTTATAGTGGGCGTTTAATAAGAGTTATGTCGCATTGTGACGTTTATCACGGGTTATGTTACATTAGCCACATTCATCAATGGTTATGTCACATTGTGATATTTGTCAAGGGTTATGTCGCATTGTGATGTTTATCAAGGTTGACGTTTCACTATGACGTTATCGAGGGTTATATCACATTACGACGTTAAGCCATGGTTCGTTACAGTGGGCATTTAATAAACGTTATGTCGCATTGTGACGTTTATGACAGGTTATGTTACATTAGCGACATTCATCAAGGGTTATGTCACATTGTGATATTTGTTGAGGGTTATGTCACATTCTCATACTTGTCAAGGGTTTTGTCGCATTGTGATGTTTATCAATGTTGAGGTTTCAGTGTGATGTTATCGAGGGTTGTATCACATTACGATTAAGCCATGGTTTGTTACAGTTGGTGTTTAATAAGCTTTATGTTGCATTGTGACGTTTATCGCGGGTTATGTTACATTAGCGACATTCATCAAGGGTTATGCACATTATGATATTTGTGAAGGGTTATGTCGCATTGTGATGTTTATCAAGGTTTACGTTTCACTATGACGTTATCAAGGGTTATATCATATTACGACGTTAAGCCATCGTTTGTTACAGTGGGTGTTTAATAAGCATTATGTCGCATCGTGACGTTTATCAAATTGTCAAATTTTGATATTTATCAAGGGTTATGTCACATTGTGATGTTTATCAAGGTTTACATTTCACTGTGATATTATCGAGGGTTATATCACATTACAATGTTAAGCCATGGTTTGTTACAGTGGGTGTTTACTAAGCGTTATGTCGCATTGTGATGTTTATCACGGGTTATGTTACAATAGCGACATTCATCAAGGGTTATGTCACATTGTGATATTTGTCAAGGGTTATGTCACATTGTGATGTTTATCAAGGTTTACGTTTCACTATGACGTTATTGAGGGTTATATCACATTACGACGTTAAGCCATGGTTCGTTATAGTGGGCGTTTAATAAGCGTTATGTCGCATTGTGACGTTTATGACAGGTTATGTTACATTAGCAACATTCATCAAGGGTTATGTCACATTGTCAAACTTGTCAAAGGTTATGTCGCATTGTGACGTTTATGACAGGTTATGTTACATTAGCAACATTCATCAAGGGTTATGTCACATTGTGATATTTGTCAAGGGTTATGTCACATTGTCAAACTTGTCAAAGGTTATGTCGCATTGTGATGTTTATCAATGTTGACGTTTCAGTGTGATGTTATCAAGGGTTGTATCGCATTACGATTAAGCCATGGTTTGTTACAGTTGGCCTTTAATAAGCTTTATGTCGCATTGTGATGTTTATCAATGTTGACGTTTCAGTGTGATGTTATCAAGGGTTGTATCGCATTACGATTAAGCCATGGTTTGTTACAGTTGGCCTTTAATAAGCTTTATGTCGCATTGTGACGTTTATCATGGGCTATGTTACATTAGTGACATTCATCAATGATTATGTCACATTGTGATATTTGTCAAGGGTTATGTCGCATTGTGATGTTTATCAAGGTTTACGTTTCACTATGACGTTATCAAGGGTTATATCACATTACGACGTTAAGCCATAGTTCGTTACAGTGGGCATTTAATAAGCGCGATGTCGCATTGTGACATTTATGACAGGTTATGTTACATTAGCGACATTCATCAAGGGTTATGTCAC
>LPNX010541472.1:50042-53378 GCA_001517045.1 Pseudotsuga menziesii
TATAATCCATTAATATAATAATAATAATGGTATAGTCTAAATATTCAAAGTTTTCTATTTTTTAAACATATTTTTCGTCTTATTTTGTTCGGAGTTTTGTTGGAAATCTTTAAAGAGTCTTAGAATCACATATATTAGCTATGGAAATTGCATAATTTGGGTGCCATAGGAGTATTTGATGGTGTTGAGTCTACTTATGAATTCAAAAACACAATTTAAACTCTTCTAAATTTGGATTTTACAAAAAAAAAAATTGAGTTTTTGCCAAAACCCACCAAAAACATAGAATAAATAGACTACTCCACCAAAAATATTAATTTTATAATATTGATTAATTGATATGTTTATGATTGTATTAGTTTATAGCTTTATGTACTATGTATATGTAAGTGTATGGGTTATGCACATTATAGTGGATGAAAATTAGTTTTTCTCTCTCTACATAAGGTGTGGTACAAGAACAATTACAAGAGTTGAAATTCTTGCCCTTGGGGGGATTTTTTTTTTCACTTTTTCAATGACTTAAACAAATCCAAGTCTCTAGGGACTCCAGAGTTGCTATTGACTGGGCCAATTAGAGATGGGCCCATCAATCATTCATCTTGGAACATTGGCAGTTCAAGATAAGGGAGCTACATGGGAAGTTTCTCTCCATTAGTTTTTACATGTTTATAGGAATTTCAATAAAAAATGGGATTACATGTCCAAAAAAGCCATTGGGATATTAGAAGGACTAATACACCTTGAATACTTTCACTAGGGACTCCAAAGTTGCTATTGATTGGGTGAATTGGAGATGTGCCCTTCAATCATCCATCTTGGAACAGTGGTAGTTCAAGATAAGGGAGCTATAGGGGAAGTTTGTCTTCATTAGTTTTTTTGCATGTTTATAGGAATTTCCATAAAAAAATGGATTACTTGTCCAAAAAATCCATTGGACTATTAGAAGGCCTAATACACTTTGAAGACTTTGGTTGGGGACTCCGGAGTTGCTGTTGAATGGGTGAATTGGAGATGCACCCTTCAATCATCCATCTTGGAGCACTAGTAGTTCAGGATAATGGAGCTATAGGGGAAATTTTTCTCCATCAGTTTTTTGCATATTTATAGGAATTTCAATAAAAAAATAGATTACCTGTCCAAAAAATCCATTGGACTATTAAAGGCTTGATACACTTTGAAGACTTCTAGCATAAGCAACTCATTTCGAGGGGATCCATTCAAGCATACTAGAAGTCAACATATGCAACATATGTAGTTCCTCTATCATTTTGCACATTTCCTTTAGTAACAGTTAAGCTCTTTGGAAGAGTTTTTCTACTTTTTGTATTTATTGATAGCAACTTTGTAGTGAAGGGGATATGGATATTGGTGGAATGGGATCTAACAATATCGCATGTTTTTTCTTAATCATAGTACAGTCAGAGGGTGATTCCATTATTAATTGATAGCAACTTTGTAACGAAGGGGATATGGATATTGGTGGAATGGGGTCTAACCATATTACATGTTTTTTTTTAATCATAGTAGAGTTATAGGGTGATTTCGCCTGGGGTATGATTATCCTCATTTATTTTATGTTTCAACTTTATTTTTTTGAGATTTTTTTAGGTCTAGTTTGTTTATCTTATATGCTCATAAGAGCTTCTCCATAGTAGATACAATGTTATATAAATTTGTCATTTCGACTACTATCTTTTTAGTTGTTTATTTGATTTACATTATTTAAAAAGCAAATTTTCTCTATTAAAAAAAGTAAGTGTAATTAATTTTAAAATATTTAAATTTTTTTAAATGTGATTTTAAATAGTTTGATATTGATTAATTTTAAAACTATATATTTTATGAAATAATAAAATAATTTGATGTTTTAATAAATTTTGAGATATAATAATATAAATTTTGGCGTATAAAATTAAAATTTAAATAATTTTATAAAATAACATTTTTATAAAAAAAAAAAAAAATAGTTTGTTTTTCCACACTAATATAATAATATATAAATGATATAAATATTTACATAATATTTTATAATAACATTATATAAAATAATGAAAACTAAAATTTTATATATTTTGTGACAAAAATGACATTTTAATATTTAATCATACATAATTAAAAATTAAACACTTCATGTATGCCTAAGTAAAAAATTATATGCTCAAATAATACGTCTTTATAATTTATAGTTTATCAATTTCACAATAACATACTTTTAAACATATTAATACATATTGCAATATAAGTAAAAAATTATATGCTTAAATAATAAGACTTTATAACTTATAGTTTATCAATTTCACAGTAACATACTTTTAAATTGTTTGGAGAAGAATATGATTATATTTTAAATATATTAATACATATTGCAATGTAAATGTGTGTAGATGTTTGGAAATACATAATTTATATTGATATATAAATTTGATATATGATTTTGATTAGCTTGATAATGATATTTACAAAATAAAAAGTTTTTTCTAGATATAAATTTGATTAGCTTTATAATAATATTTACAAAATAATTAGCTTTTTCATAAATTTTGAAATGTAAAATTACGAGATATCTTTTTTTGGAATTAGCATTAATTGTTTTTGCATGGCTATGGTTGAATTGCCAGGTCACCCTTCCCAAACCTCTTCTAACCATTTGATTAGCTTTATAATAATATTTACAAAATAAATAAGTTTTTTTCATAAATTTTGAAATGTCAAAATATGATGCATCATTTTTGGAATTAGCATTAATTGTTTTTGCATGGCTATGGTTGAATGGCTAGGTCTCCCTTCTAAAACCTCTTATGATCCCATTTGAAAAACCTTAGCAAGTGTTGTGCCTTGTGAACTATTCAATTAAAGCTCCTTTGACTCTTTTTATTGAAGTATTTAGGGGTTTTCCTAGCTAAAACTCCCTCAATACCTAAATGCAAAAAATGTTTTAATCGTGTAAATATCCAAATGACATTTCACTTGTTAAGGATAGATATCAATCAAATATTATGGACATTGAATATTATGTTTTTTTTTCCTTTTCATTTTTTAAACAAACACTTAATTGAATATTATGTAATTTTTTTTATTACTTTTTTCTTAGTACAAAAATAAAGTTCCAAGTGAATAAATGAGGTACTCTCCTCGAACACTCTATCGTCATCAAGGTTGTCTTGACTAGTGACCCTCATATCCATAATGGTTGGAGATTGAAGACTACCCCCACCAACGTGAGTATTAGAAGGCAATACATTAGAGAGAATTTGAGGTAAAAAATGGGCCTCCTAAGAGATGTACTACAAAAATATAAGATATATTAAAATATTATGAGTTAGGGGTTTTATG
>LPNX010541472.1:53585-67365 GCA_001517045.1 Pseudotsuga menziesii
TGTCTTAAAAGTACCTGTACCACTACCTTGGTTAACTATGGGTTTTCATCCACCATAGAAAATGTGACAAATAAGAATTCTTAACTCATGCAATGCCACCTCAACCATGGGGGATGATGTCATCTACTAGAATGTAATTGGTTGATTTTTATAGTACATTTTGGTCCTTTTGAGGCCCATTTTTTACCTCAAATTCTCTCCAATGTGAGTTTGGAATTTCAATGGGTTAGGCCTTGCAGTCTGCTTTTGTGTCTCTTTCTCCTTTCACCCTTGAGTGTTCTCCTTGAGGGAAGTCTAGGTGCTTGCGGTAGTTGACGCTATCTTGTAGCATGGAGGAGTTCAGTTTACCGAAGACCTTGCCAATGAGCTCTTTGGCTAGGGTGTTCAGTTTCACATCAAAATTCATTTGCCCCTTCGCTAGGCATTTGGTCCAATCTTCCAGGCGGTCTAGTCTATCAACCAAACTTATTATGTCATTGTTAGCTTCAAGCATTTCTGCGACACTTTCATAGCTAGTTTGGCTCAGGGGAGCCTTCGTATACAATAAAAAAGTACAGATCTTGGTGTATTGGGTCCCACAAGTGCAAATGGATCCCAAATCCTCCATGAGATGCCCCGGATCTTGAATGAGCTCCTTCGGCTCAGGACTTTGAAGATTATTTTGCATTCGATCCTCCTTTATGCTTAGGTGACAACGAACTTTAGGATGAACTACACCAGAGAAGCCTGCATTGGATTTCTCTTGCTTGGACATGATGCACAACATATGAGAATGACTCGTGCCGATAGGGTGCATGCACTTTGTTCTCTTGCTTCTAACCATGGTAGTACCAATAGCCAGTCCTCTGATATTGCAATCAATTTGGATATTATAGTAGCCTTGAAGCTCACCTCCATGAAAATTTTCCAGAATGATCAAGAACTTTGGCCGAGTGTTGAAGCTATTGGGACGAAGAGCTTCATTCAACTAATTCATCATGGGATGTGCTTGGGTGTGCTTCAACTGGATGAAGATTCGACTACGAGCAGGTAGATTCATAATGGCTTCTGGACGATCGATCATGTTCAAAACTGAAGTGGGAAGGTGGTGGTATGTTTACACGAGGGGTCTTAAGTACCCCAACCTTGAGATCGCGTCTATATGAGGTTCCCTTAAATCTAGAAGACAATGTGATCATGGGGACACAAGGTGGAGTTTGGCATGATCTATGTGTTTGCTTGTTAGACTTTGTGGCGGGCATGCTCCCCCTGGCACCCTTTGTGGAGAACAAAAAAAAATCCGCAGAAACGACAACATCATGCTTCATTAGATATAGTTACCACATGCTCCTAGGCTTTAGGATTCTAGTCTCTAGGCGAACTCTTCAAGCTCCTGGGCTTGAAGACCTTTCCTATTGTGAGTTTCTCCTTAATCACATCCACTATCATGTTCATAATAGCATTAATTTTTAAGATCTAGCCCTTTCTCTACTCATTAAGTGCATTCACGCACTTTCTTAACTTAGACTCGCTCCCCTGGGCATCCATCATGGCTCTCCCAATAATCAATTTTATTTTCTAGTACACGACATTGTCTTCGAAAGCTTCGTCTCATGCGTTTGAGATGAGCTCATATCCACAATATTCGCCATCCACTCCATTTGTTCCTCATCAACTTCCTGCACCCCTTTCCCAACTTCAATCTCTTGCTATGCATAGTCCAAATACTGCCTCGTCTCCACTAAGACCTCCTGAAAGTATTCTTGCTTTGCTTCTGTTAGATCTTGTTTGATTTTGGGCATGTGGGAGCCTTAGCTATAACCACCTAGACCCTACGCAAACCTAGAAATTTCCATACATTGAACGTCATTCAAAGAACACCCACCACAATCCTAGACCCATCTCTCTAAGAGTCTCTTCCTAACTTGCTCATTTCATTGCAGTTGATCTCTTGTTTGCGGAGCTTCCATAATACAAGCTGCAGATAATCACCATCAACACCGCGAAAGAATATCCATGTGCGTAACAATTTACTCCATCATTATCTTTCCTCCATACCCTCACCACCATCATGAGCACCATCACCATGACACTCTCCACAAGCAACAACCCTGGCATCCCATTATTGCGACTAGTTTCCAATGTCCCCTCTTTTCCTCGACGGATCACCAAGTACTAATTCACTTGAATCCTTGGCTTACTAAATATTCCATGCATTAAACTGATTATCCTCCTTGCATGCATGACCCTGACCTATCATTGGTTATGAAATGGTTAGGTGGCGAGTTGTGGGTTGAGTCTCCCATCGCCCCTGCTAGTCACCTCCACCCTTTCATACACCCACATCCGGGTTTTCATTTCCTGATTTCCAATGGAACAACATGTGTGATTGATGTTTGTGGCAACAATCCCTTACCACTCCAAATCAAGACCGTCATCTAATTGAGAGGCATCGCTTTTTTCCAAATGGTCAGCTACTTTATTTACGGATCACCTAACATGTGAGTGAAGGAGTGAAAGGTTCTCGACGATTTACAGTTTGAAGGATTTCAACGAGCTTTTCAATTTTTTATTCTAATATCTAGTTACTAGACATCTTGCTAATCAGGGCCCCATGCCGCAATTTCTTAAACATGTTCAAGACAATTTGGGGATCTCATTCCATAATAATCTTGGTGTAGTCCTACCTGTAAGTAATGAGAAGGCCTTGATTGAGGGCCTGCAACAAGTTTGCGTCATTGTTTATTTTCTATCGGGTATGCTTGTGTAAAGTCAAATGATCTGGAAAGAATTGTCCCAGATTACACTACCAATACCAACCGGTCTTGGGTTACCTTTGGATGACCATCAAAATTTAGCTTAATGAAGCTCACACGGTGGGGATACCAACGACTTGGAGACGATGAAGAGGGAGAAAAAGTAGGTGACATGGAGGGAATGCAAGAGAGATGAGGAAGCTAGGATTGTAGGATGGATATGACATGTAGCCAAACCTAATATTTAGTTATTCTGGAGTCCTCAAACGTTCTCTAATTTCTTTCTTTCCATATTTCCCAAAGAGTGAATCCCTAGAGAAGTTTCCAGATTCTGTTTAGGAGTTTATTTTTGAAGGATTTCGATATACATGACTCAATGTTAGCCTTGATATAATCTCTCTAATGATATGAAGTTCAAAGAGTTTTGGCACCCCTATCCCAGATCAAGGATGAGAATGTATAAAGGTTGAGAATTTTGAGGGTTTCCTCCTCCAGATTGCATAGGGGGTATCGTGATGGGCCCTCAAATCCTCATTTTTTGATTTGATCCTAGGTTAGAGATCAAATTTTAGCCACCAACCAGAGGAAGGTAGATACTTTAGGACACAAGTTCTGAGTCAATGTCTACTACTAGATCCTCCTCTTGTCTTCATCACGATTATGAAGGAGAAGGGAGTAGGCTTATTTTAGATTGAACTTATCTTTCAACTGAAAGCCCCATCTAAGAATGTGGTGGTCATCCATAATTGAATACATCAAAGGTCTATTTCATCATTAATGGCTTCCCTTCCTGACATGCTCTTCTGAAGTTCCCATTGGTCCAAGGCAATCCAAGTTTGATAAAGTTGTGAAGAAACATTGGTAGTCTACTACTGATAGATTCTAGTGACATTCCTGGTTAGATATTGATCACATATTGTTTCCCGCCAAGGATCCAAATTTAGGGGCGGGGATTGTTGCCACATACCCTCCCCAAACAGGGCAATTTTTCCATTGTGAATTTCCCATAAATTATATTTTGAACCAAACCCCTTAATGCCCCAATCGACATTCATATAATTGACCCAGGATAATTACCATCCAAACGGATAAGATCTTTAGGCTTGAATCAACTACATATTTTTAGTTCCACAAATTTCCCCATGGTGAGAGAGGATTCTTTAGCCATCTCCACCATAATATGGCTCCTAGGGAAACATTTTCCATATCATGATCCCTTAGTCTCAACCTACCTTCCTATTTAGCTCTGCAAACTTTCATCCAAGACACTAGGGCCTACTTCTTGTTCTCTGTAGTTCCAACCTAAAAGAATCTAAACTACAAAATTTTGATTGACTTCAATATTGATTTAGGGTCTCCCAATGTGGAGAATAGATAGATATGCGTTGCATAAAGCAACTATTTGATCAATGTTAGACGACCTAGAAAAATGAGAGATTAGAAATCCCAGTTCTCTAATTTTTCTCTAGCTTTGAAAGAAGGTTCTCCCACAACATGTTTCCTCAAGCTTCCCCAACTACGAAAGATCCCAAGTAATTTGACATGAGGCTAATCCTTTGAAATCTAGGAAATTTCGAAATTCTAACTTGGATCCTTATGGGGACATTGAAAAATAGTAGACGATATTTATCCTTGACGGTAGTGCTAGAGGATTCCATAATTATTCTAGGATTGAATTTATTTCTTGAGCTTCATGGATTGAAGGGGTACCAAAGAGCAGAGTATCATCAACGAATTGAAGGTGGGAGGCGATTTTCTCGTCTAGCCTGATCCCCTTCATGGAATTTTCCCAAATCATAGATTTTATGGACCGACCCGACCCTTCAACTATCAATCTAAATAAGAGTTGTGAAAGAGGATTCCCCCATCTAATTCCATGTGAGGGCGCAAAAGTTTTCGTGGGGGATCCATTAAGTAATATAGATTAAAAAAATGTGGAAGTAAGGGAGATGATCCATTTCCTCAAGCCCTCCAAGAAACCAAAAGATATAAGGACATTCTCCATATACTTCCAACTTAATCTATAAATAGCCTTTGACAAATCCAATTTAAGGATCATCCCAACTTTCTTTTGGATTTTGATAGAATGCACTGCTTCATGGGAAAATACAGTTCCACCCAAGATATTACAACCTTCCACAAACCCATTTTATCATCCCAGGTTTCGTTTGGATTTTGATAGAATGCACTGCTTCATGGGAAAATACAGTTCCATCCAAGATATGACGACCTTCCACAAACCCATTTGGGGATATTAGATCAGGAAGCAAGGGTTTTAACAAATTAGCGATAACCTTGGTGATTATTTTGTATATAACATTGCATAGAGATATAGGGTGAAAATTCTTTGGACGACGAGCTCCTTCTTCTTTTAGGACCAGGTGTATGAACGAGGAGCTAAGAGTCGAAAGCACACCCCTACATAGTCTGGACTTGTCCACCACTTCCAATACATCAAATTTGACAATGAACCAAGGGGCATGGAATTTTTTTATCATGAAGCCATGACACCCTAACAATTTCACCTTTTAAATAGCCATAACCACCTACTCAACTTATTCTAGGGATATTAGTTGCATTAGATTTTCATTTTTCTCCTCCACAACCAATTTGGGAATGTTATGAACAATTTTTTGAATAGTTAGATCCTTGTTGTCCGAGGGATCAGATAGAATGGACCCATAGAAGGTAATCAATTCTCATTCTATATCTTCACGTTGAGTGACCAAGTTACCTTGAGCATCCGAAAGATATGAGATGTGATTATGATGTCGATGATAAATCATTGTACGATGGAATTAGTTTGAATTCCTCTCCCCTTCGTTTAGCCATCGAAACCTCGATTCTTGCTTGTTCAAAATTTTCTCGTGTATACTAGAGGTCAAGTTGGGATTGTAGATCTTCTTCTAGTCTATTTGTCTATTCTAATATTCCTTCTTGAATGATTTATTGTTGAAGTTGTTCCATTTCTTGCTCAGTATATTTTTTGGCTTGGAAGAGATTTCTAAAGGGTATTTTTAAGGATTCTAATATTATACTTAGGTATTGTATTCTTGGCGATTATTTTGGATTGAAAAAAACATGTTTATAGATAGGTAGGCGAATATTAAATATGAAACATAAAATTAACACCGCAATAGTAAATTTTGGCTAATATTATGATAAAAAAAACATATTTTATCTAAATATAGGCGATATTAGACAATAAAAATGGCCAAATAACAAATTTATTTTTCGAAAAAACCCAAAAATAGCCAATTGGTGAAATTTTGCCCCTAAAAATTACCTTGCTAAAGACCTCCTTGTCTCATCCCCTAAAACATTTTTTATATGCTTTATCCATAGTTGGAATCAATGCAATTTTCCTCCCCTTCTAATCACCCATTCTTCCCACCATTAAATGTGCATATGCTCTCCCTATCTTTTTGGGGGCCATTTCCTAGAGTTACCTCTATTTGTGTGCTATCGGGTAAGTCGAATCCCTTCTATATTGGCATGTTTACGATCCCTCTGCTCCATCCATACTGTAAACTTTTCATTATTTTACCACCATTCATTGTTCCACAAGGAGGCACCACCAGTGTTCCACTGTTATTTTTTCTCCATGTTAGCCGTGATCCCAACATCACCTATTTTGGAACATTGAACACTTCCTTCTTGATTGACTGCCCATTACAGAGGTTTTGTTAATATCTTTTTTGACTCCTTAAAGAATGAAAATATTGTCGAGCAAGCTTGCTTCCTTTCACACTCATTAAAATATATGAAAAGGCATCTATGTGGTATCATTTATCCCTTTTCCAGTTATGTAGACTAATTAAAGAAAAGGACCACCCTAGCACCTTCCAGCTAGGAACGTTTGCGTTTGTATCCTTTTATGTTTCTTTGGACATTGGGACCGTATTCTACAAAAAAGCTCACTTATGGGTTGTATTTATACTCTTTTCCAACCCTCTCATAAAGAAAAGATCGCTAAGCAAATTGGGTTTCATTCATGCTCATAAAAATATTTGAATGATCATTCAATCAATATAGGTTTATCATTTGTCATCCTGGTTGGACTACGTATGAAAAAGAAGTCTCTTTGCCCCTTTCAGCTGGGAGAGTTATCCTTTGCATACTTTTATAATTTTTTTAGGATAAGGAGACTACTGTATGAAAAAGAGACCCCATTGGAGTCGTCTTCGTGTTTTTTGACTCTCTAAACATGAAAACACCATTGAGCATTTACCGTTTTGGGCTCGACAAAAATCCAGGAGACAATATCATAATTAGCATACTTATATCCCTTCTTCGTGCTTCTTAAACTTTGAAGAAGGCTGAAATGATGTCTTTCGTTGCCCACACATTGCATATAGTCTCGCATTATGGCAGCATTTCCCCCATTGGATCACTTTGTTTAGAGTACTCTGCAATGAGTCTCCCTTGCTTCCCATGAATATCACCTGTCCAATGCTTTCCCCAAGTATATCACATCGCAGTCGTCTCCCCTATTCCATAGCTATGATTCCCTCCCCATGAGTCAGTGTCATCTGCTGATAGGTTAGCCCTGTCGTTATACTCTAAACAAAGGAAGTTTGAGTCCCTCGTACTCCCCCGTCCATGTTCCCCATTTAGTGTCTCAATCCCATTATTGTTCCATATCTCTGGTTTTCCCCCTCTTTCTTCTATCAAGGAAACCTCATTACCTTGGTAGTTGTGAGTCTCCCTCTATCGATGTCGACACATCTATTCCAGAGGATATACCCAGAGATATATGTATCTTGGTTTCATCCACCTCATTGATAAATTCCTTGGACCACTTGAAAGGAGTCCTTAGTCCCTTTTGGGTTGGTTTTGTCTCACATGCTTGACTTCATCTACATTAACACACCATTGACATTCGTACAGGGTATTGGTTCTTGCATTATTTGGTTGAAGACCCCGGTTGTCACCTGACTTTAGCACATTAGTGAGTCTATTTGGGACCCATATAGTTTCATGTCCTTTGTGATATATGGGCTACGTTGGTGACAATTTTTGGAAGCCCCTCAGTATCATGCTTCCGTATATATACAATATCAGATGCCATTTGTTGTACCTCAGAGATTATGACTCTCAATCGTTGAATCCATGCAATTATGTGCACCCTAACATTCAACATAGCATCAGTTGTTGTGATATTGCATTCCAAGAGAATGCTATTGTTTCTATGTACCAGTTCTTCAGATCAGTGTTTGTATTCAACCTCCTATTGGGGCCACCATTATGTACTACCAGTTATATGTATTTATTGTCTCCCATTATTTGAGCCTTGATCCCCATTTTTCTATTAAAACATTGATACGAGCATGGGTATGGTCACCTCATCCATATATATGTATGAGATTATATGTACCTCATCCATTTTGAGAAGTAATACAAATCAAAAGTCGCTGCAGTACGAATGAGGAGATTCTGACTCTCCACGGTTCTCTCTGGTTTCCCCATCATTGTCACCATTCCTCCCTTGATCTTATGGTGTTTTTCGGCCATACAATGAGTTCATTCCCTCACACATTAGGGGAAAATATGTTAACAAAAAAATTGTCTGCATAGCTCTCTATGGTCCACACCATAATTATACATCATAATCCCACCATTATTCCCCCCATTTTGACCTTCACAACCGAATTCCACCCGAATTAGTCCAAAACATCATTATTCATTCCCTCATAAATACATGGAAGATGGTCATTTATTGCAGCATAACCCCATTCTTAGAAAAAAGAACAAAAACCCCTAAAATGAGAATGGATCAAAAACTATGGACAAATACCATGCACTATGAAAAACCATGGACCAATACCATGGGAAAGAAAATCTTGGATCATCCTATAAATACATTGTGAAGGTCTCCCCATAAACATTCTAGAACTTTACATTCTTAATTTTTTCACACTTTTTACTTTTCAGTCACACTGCTCGCCTTTATGCCATACCTTCCCACATTGTATGTTGAGTTTACTCCATACAATCCTTGATTCATATTCCCATTCACAACCATAGGTGGAGAAAATTGGAGAACCAGATCATGGAAGCCACCGGACCACATCCTCAAACGACTGCAGTGGCTCACTTTTCATAAGGTATGTTGTATTTGTTTATTAAAAATTAGAAAATCTAAAAATATTAGTTATTGTTTGCTTGTATGTCAAAGTTGAGTCTTTCCCTTGCACCATGAACTCTACCCTTAGATCTCGTTGATCTAAGTAGGTGTTTTTCATGTAGCTAGAGAGAAATCTCCACTACATATATGAAGGTATACATGTTATTTGATCCTATTTCTAAAGATGCCTTGTTTATAAGTGTATTTAACTTTGATGAACACTTGACGTAATCATTTCTCCTAATCCTCCCATAGATTGTCTTGCAGATGATGGTGAATCATTTCATAGAACAAGAAGTTGATGGAATTATTGTTGTTACAAATAACACTATTGGCAATGAATATCAACAAGTAGAAAATCTACATGAAGTTGCGGGTAAAGAAAAAGAAAATATTCCATGAACACCACTTAATGAAGGACAAATTTTGAGGAAGATCCTTTGTGAACAAAAGAGACATAAAATATATGGTTACAAGGAAACTAATTTTAGTTATTTAGTCACCAACCCTTTCCACACTTCTTCACATACATTTTGTATTTCTCTTTTGAGTGGCACCATTTGCACTAATCCACGACAATTTTTTGATGTTGTTGGTATATCAAAATGGGATGTTGCCATGTCAAAGGAGTATTCTTCCTTGTTGAAGAATAACACCTGGAATCTCATTCCTCTTCCTAAGGAACACAATATTGATCATTGTATATGGATTTATAAAACCAAATACGTAGTAGATGGCTATGTTGAAAAACACAAGGAAAATCTTGTAGCCAAGGGATTTTCATAGGTTGAAGGAATTGATTATTCTGAGACCTTTTCCCATGTTTCCAACAATGTTTTTCTACATGGAGAGTTGCACGAGTAAATTTACATGGAGCAATATTTTGGTTTTGTGTATGATCCTTCACATGTATGCAAGCTCCAACGTTAATTATGTGGTCTTAAACAAGCTTCCCGAGCTTGGTATGAGAAGATGGATAATTTCCTTATTGCTTTAGGTTTTAATCATTGTCATTTTGATCTTATAGCGCACACTAAGAGGTAGGGTGTTGATCTCTTGATTTTGGTTATGTACATGGATGATTTAATTCTCATTGGTAGTCTTCATCCATGATTTAGGGTGTTCATTAAGCATCGATGGAGCAGTTTGATATGACAGATCTTGGTCCTTTGCATTATTTTATCGGCTTATAGGCCCTTTAATATTCATAAGGGATTTCCATTTTTCAATAAAAGTATTCCCTTTATTTACTTCATTGCTTTGGCATGGTTGATTGCAAACCTCCACCCATTCCATTTTAGTTAAGGAATTCCATTTTTTATGAGTTGTACTTCATCGTGTGTTAATCCTTTGCTATATATTAAATTGGTTGGAATTCTATTATATATTCTAACCATACATGACCTACCATCTCCTTTGCAGTCGAGTCTCTTGTTTTCTCAATTTTCTTATGAGAGTCACTAGAGGGTAGCCAAGCAAATTTTGAGGTACATTAAGGATACTACCAATTTTGGCTTTCAATATACCTTAGGTGCTTCTCAGCTTCTAGGTTTCACTGGTTCCGATCGGGTAGGTTCAGTTGATGATCAAACATCCACATCTAGTTTTGTCTATCGCCTTGGATTTTCTCCTATTTCCTGGTCTTACAAGAAGCAATCAATGTATGCATTATTTTATGTAGAACATGAGTATTGTGATGCAATTCTTTGTTAGTCAAGGGGTCCTTTGGATTTGATAAGTAATGATAGAGTTTGGATTTAAGAAAGATCACTTGACTACTCTTTACTATGATAATCAAAGTGTCATACCTGTTTTCCGCAACCTAGTGGAGCATCAAAGGAAAAAATGCATAGAGATTCACATGCAATTCATTCGACTACTCATCTAGGGTGTTGTTCTTGGTTCATAGTATTTTCCTACTAAAAAGTAAGTTGCAGACATCTTCATTAAACTTTTTACATTGCCTCATTTTCTATAGTTGCAATCGATGCTTGGGGTGAAGGAAATTGTCCTTGGGGTGTCATCTTGAGTCTTCCTTGAGGTGAAGGAAATTATCCTTGGAGTAAAGGTTATTATTTGATTTAATGTATTTTTTTAATAAGTCTATGTTGAACCTCCACCTTTGTTGAAGAGATATATTTATATTATTAATATTGTTCTATGGTCAAATTAATGCACAATATGATAAATTTGGAACACATATCGAATATAAATGAAGTTTAAATGATAGAAATTATAAATTTAAATATGTTTCAAAGATATGCATCAGAAATTGTTTTGTCTGCAAAAGAAAAAAGCAAAAAGCAAGTAACGACAAAAAGAAAAACGAAGAAAAAAAGCAAAAAGCAAGAAACAACAAAACGCAAAACATTGAAAACAACAAACAAAAGCAAAAAGTAAGCAACGACAATCGAGAGTATTTATAAGTCCTCTCTGCTATTGGTATCGGTAAGGAAATCGATAGTATTTATAAGTTCTCTCCGGTATTGACCGAAATTGTGCTGCTTGGATGTTTGTGATGCAGAGCTTCATTCATATGATGGCTTGAATTCATCAAGTGAATTTGAGGTTTCTAATGTCTATTAATTCTCCCTTTTTGCTTGGATGTCTGTCATGCTGTTCTTTTTTCTTTATTCGCTTCTTTTTTCCTGTGATGACTTGAACTCATCAAGTGCAAACCATGTTCTTTTTTGAGGTTTTCACTAGTTTTATGCTTTGATAAACATTTATTTTTTCTCTAAATTTTAATTTACCGGTAAGATTATTTAGTAGAATATTGAAATGTAGGTTTATTCAATGGTGTTTGTTTCACTAATTTTTTGGTTTCATTTTACAGATTCTTGATCTCTGTAATTTTTTTAATTTCCAGGATGCATATGATAAGACATATTTAGGAATATTTCAATGCTTACTTTAAGAACTATTATAATTTCTTGATGGAAATTAAATGCGTTGCTCATCAATAAATTACAATCCAACAGTTTCAAGAAATTGGTTGATTGAGTAGACTGCATGGCCTGGTTTTAACTTTTGTATTTCTTGTGATCTGTTTTTCCCTCTCGTTTTTTTTGTTTACTACTATAAACTTTAGAGGACTTTATAGGTAGAATCTCGAGGAGGAATGTTGGCAAAGTTAATTATTTTAACTTTTTTGTTTCTTGTGATCTGTTTTTCCCTCTCTTTTTTTTGTTTACTACTATAAACTTTAGAGGACTTTATAGGTAGAATCTCGAGGAGGAATGTTGGCAAAGTTAATTATTTCTTTTTTTTATTTAAAAGTGGTTTGTGTTTATTAGTCTATTTTTCATGTTAATTATTACTATCTGTGTATGTGCATTCCTTGTTGCTGAATATATCTATTATGCATTCTTTGCTAATTAAAGATCGTATTTTTCTAGTTTTTTAAATGATTCCTTGTAAGACGAGCTTAGAAATTTAGTAGAATATTGGACTGTTTTATTCTCATAGCTGGTGTTAAAGTGTTTTATGGAAATTATATGTCATGTTCATTGACAAAATAGGAGACAAATTCATAACTTGAAAGATTTAGTTTTGTATTGGTGGGATTTTATGCACGATGATTCAGTTTTGTATTGGGGTCTTCTATGCCTTGTGATTCAATTCTTTTCATACTTATACAATATCCTTAAAGGTGGAGTACCCCCAAGATGATAAGAAAGGTTGCAAGAGTTCTTTCCCTATCTGTGTATTATTTCTTATTGAAGATGTGTTTTGTAATTTTTTTCTAATCAACATGTTTATATTTGTGTATATGGTTCACTATTAATGTGTTCTTTATTTAAACACCATTAATGTCCAGACAATTTCTGATAATTTTCTAGTTTATTTTACAACCGCTTTTCTCTGTAATATTTACTTTCTTGGCTGCAGGATTACAGAAATTTAAAATGTAATCAATTGTAATGTTCATCATATTTTTTTGGAAAATTGTGTGATGCTCATCAGATTTTTTTGGAAAAATTTGTGATGGTATGAGCTCTTCATTTCAGTCTTTTCCATTTTCTTCTTAGTGCTAATTCTAATTAGCTCCGCCTTTGCATTCCATGCGGAATGCATATTATTTATTTACTCTAATTATTTCACATTTTGATGCATATTTGTTCTCTACTATGATTATTTTTGGAAATTAATGAAATTATCTATCTCTTATTTATTACCTTTAATTTCCATCATCATAATACATGCAATTAGCAATTTAACAGAATATTGCAATGTTTAAATTGTCAAATCCATTGTTAATTTATTCGTGGAAATAAAATGCCATGGTCCTGGTTATTAATAGAAAACACTGCGACCCAGAAAAGTGATGAGTTCTAAACTAGCAACAACCACATTAAATTAATTAATGTGTCTGAATACATCGATAGGCATAAATTTAAGCACATACTATAGGGAAAAACATTAATATAAAAAGTATGTGCCTAAATTTACGCCTATTGACGTATTCATACACATTAATTAATTTAATGTGGTTGTTGCTAGTAACGGGTGGGCCCATAGACATATCTCCATAATAATAATAAATTATTATGTTACAATTAGTTATTATACTTTTATTTTTTATTATTAATATTGATAAATTAATATTTTAATTGATTATAATATTATATATCATAACACTTAGGGCTATATCGTAATGCATAGGAGACATAACCATTAGATTACTTTATACATTGTGATAAGTTGAATGATGAGCATTTGATTATTTTTAATTCATGGTTAATATTTGATTTAACAACGACTATGGTTGTATATAGAGACGTTTTTTCAATTTAATGATGATGATGCCCAAAAAAAGCCTTTGAGATATAAAATAACAACATAAAATGTATTTATGTTTTAAAATAAAAATATAAACTCTAAATAAAAATTATTAATTATTAATTAATTAATATTA
>LPNX010541472.1:68628-81985 GCA_001517045.1 Pseudotsuga menziesii
TGTCGTAATGTGATATAACACTTGATAACGTCGCAGTGAAATGTAAACCTTGAAAAGCATCACAATGCGACATACATTCTACATTACTATGTAGAATGTGGATGGTTTAAACCATTTCTTTTGTCTCACACACACACACACACACACACATATATATATATATGAAGAAAAATTTTAGAGAATTTTTTTAAACATCCAAAGACACATTATTAATGTCGTAGTAAAACGTAAACCTTGATAAACATCACAATCCGACATAACATTCTACATTACCATGTAGAATGTGGATGGTTTCAACCATTTCTTAAGAATTTTTTTAAACATCTAAACAGACATTATTAATGTGTCAAATATTGGGCATTATCACAATGTGACATAACCCTTGACAAATATCACAATGTGACACAACCCTTGATGAATGTCGCTAATGTAACATAACATGTGACAAACGTCACAATGCGACATAATTGCCATGTTGCATTATGGCTATGTTGAGTAATGTGGTAATGTGACAATATGTAAGTCATTGTAATGTTGCACAATGATTAGGTGTAGTGATATTTTCAAGTGTTAATTTTGTTTTGACATAAACGAAGGGTTATGTTCGATTGCGTCGTTTCTGTATGAATATATTGTATTATGGTTATGTTAATTAATGTGGTTCATTGCATTACAACATTAAAAGTAATTTAATAAGACAAATATATGTTTAATTTATGAAGTGCTATGGTGGATTATCATAGTGAGTGAGCATTAAGTTGAATTGTGACGTTGCTTTATGGTCATGTTGGTTACTGGATTTTTGTTACATGATGCCATTAATTAAATAGTTTTGTAGTAGTTGGGTTTATTTTTATTTTAAATTTATTTTTGCATTCTGAAATCAATGAAGGGTTATCTTGGATTTTGATGTTCATTGGTGCTTATGGTGTCTTGTGACATGCGGTGTATAGAAAGTCATCATAAATTACATGATCGTTAGTTATGTTGTTTTCATTTGAACAAGGCGTGGATGTCAATTGTGGAGCAAATATGGAATATCTTTGTTATTTCAAGTGGGAAAACTGTTATATAATCTGCAATGTTTGTACTGAAATGTTTTCGTAGACTCGAATATTGCAACAGTTGTTTAATTGATGTGTATTGAATGTGAAATTGAATTATTTTCTAAGCAATTTCAGTTCCATATATTTTATGATTCGTGATATTTATGAAAAAAATAAAATTGTTAAATGAACACAAAATGTAACAATTTTAATATAATAGTAAGCATTGCATCCATGAATATGATGTAAATGAATGTATGGATTGTTAAAATGAGGAAATCTAGGAATTTAATTGCAACAATTATATATATTATTTAAATTGTTACTTGAGAAAGTGAAATATTGTATTGATTATTTAAATTGTAATTTGAGCAACTGAAATATGCAATTGTTGAAAAACCTTTTACATTACGTCAATTTAGTCCAGAAAGTCATCATAAATTACATTATCGTCAGTTATGGAATATCTTTGTTATTTCAAGTGCAAAAATGTGTTCTTTAATGTGCAATGTTTGTTCTCATACCGAGTTGAAATCGAATGCTTTGTTTATTCATTTGTTGATAATGCAATCTTGTAGTGTTTGAGGGCAAGATATGTAATATTAGTTGTACTATTTAAAATATGTAAAATATTGTTTCCATTAAATTCTTGATATAGCCAATAAATTTTGATGTTATACAGTAAATAAATCTGTTTATTTTAGATCAAAAGAAATAAAAATAGTGATTTGAAGCAAAAACTCAAACATAGCCACTCCAAATAATCATATCCTTTATAAAAAGCTTCATGGGTTGAAGACATGTTTTATTTAAAACCAAAACATACCAAACTTTGCACAAAGTGAAAAAACTAAAACCAAAACATACCAAACTTTGCACAAAGTGCAAAAACTAAAACATAGTTTTGTTTACAAAAACTCATAAACCTATTGAATTACATGCCAAAATCCTATAAGGACTGAAACAATGTCGGAGGGAATGGGAGAAGATCGTTGAATAAAACCATGCTTTGAGTTAGAGGAAAGAAATTCATATACACGATAATGTTACAGCATTGATTATTTGTTGGCAATGGTAGACGGTGATTTGGAAGCGATGATCTTTCATCAACTGCTAAATGAGTAACACTACAAGTTTCCAAATCATAGTATATGAATGGAATTTCAGCATTCTTGCACATCAATATAGAATTTCCAACTGCTCGGAATGGTAGATAGTCTTAACAATGTCTATTTATATTTCTTGTCATACCTTGTAAAAGGGTCCATCTTAACCCTCTACCATCCTCGAAATGACTATTTGTTTGTTGAATGTAATGTTGACCGCGTTTGAAATCCTGGATTTCATCTATGCACCATATACTTGTAAAACCATCATTCACAAGACATATCAATCGATTGCAATGTAAGGTCAGACACATAGATCATTTCCTACGCCTTGTGTAAATTGAATGCATACCCCATATATTCATTTCAATGTTCAGTGAGTACAGTCTGTACACATATGAGGCACCTTCTTCAGAAGTTATTTTCACATGCAACCAATAAATTTTTCCTTTATAAAAACAACATCTCTAGGAGCAGTAGTTTCACCATCAGCACCAATTGTTTCTCTTCAAAATCTTTGCATATTGCTGTAGATAAAAAATTTAGGACTGTGTTCAGTACGCTCATGATGTACAAGTATCCATCCATGTTTTTGTTGACCAGCGTTGCTTATCAGAGAAAAGAAACCATAGTCTCCTATATCAATAATTCTTATATTTGAGAAATGCTTTATGAATGGATTTACAATGTAATAATCCTTATGCCCTCGTAGAGGACAATGTTTTGAGAGCAAAATGATTGAACCAACTGTACATTCAATCGTATATCTATATTCTGGATAAGGGACATGAAACAAAGATGTATGTCATATATGATTGATAAACTTATATACAAAATGGTTTTGATACTGTCCCAATAGTTCAATTAAAAGCCCAGTTTTTGTTATATTGTTATTTTTCCAAGCACTAACAAAAGATGGCCTGTACAATAGCTCTTCACAATGTTTAGAGATTGATCGCAAACAAACCAATGTTGAAAATGGCACCCATAGGAGAATCATCTCTAGAAACTCGAGTGGTAGTAAACTCCAAATGCTCGAATCCATTTGCAATTAACTAAAAATAAACATTAAAAATACATAGTTATTACCAACAGAAACATAATAAATTATAAAAATAATTTCTTTGCATAACACAGACATAGTAGAACATAACCATGAACCAATGTGAGAAGACACCATAAGCACAAATGAACATCATAATCCAAGATAACCCTTCATCGATTTCAGAATGCAAAAAGATATTGACAATAAAAATAAACCCAACTACTACAAAACAATTTAATTAATGGCATCATCTAACAAAAATACAGCAACCAACATTACCAAATTGCAAGAGAAACATAACAAATCATAAAAATAATTTCTTTGAACGAACACACAAAGCTATTTAAGCTATTTATAAATAACATTAAAAATACATAGTTATTACCAACAGAAACATAATAAATTATAAAAATAATTTCTTTGCATAACACATACATAGTAGAACATCACCATGAACCAATGTCACAAGACACCATAAGCACCAATGAACATCAGAATCCAAGATAAACCTTCATCGATTTTAGAATGCAAAAAGAAATTCAAAATAAAAAATAAACCCAACTACTACAAAACAATTTAATTAATGGCACCATGTAAAAAAAATCCAGCAACCAACATTACCATATTGCAGCAGAAACATAAAAAATCACAAAAATAATTTATTTGAACCAGCACACAAAGCTATTTAAACTACTTATAAATAAGATATAGGTTGACAACAGATTATTTAGGAACAAATCAAAATTCAAAATATTATTCAAACTTATAAAATATCTTCAACACTTTTAGATAACTACATGCAACGATAGAGTGAATAAATACAATGATGCGAACAGAAAGAAAAAACACTCTTACTATTTTTTCATATATAGATGGTGATGACAGTGGCTCAACAATCTTTTTATTTTCTTGACATGACACCATGAATTTTCTTTGCTTTTTTTTTTTCAGTATTTTTTTGGGTTTTTTTGCCAAGATCACGAATTCGGTTTTTCACCAATCTGTGGTTAGGCTCATATTTTATTGCATCCTCAAGCTTGTCATATACCAACCCAAAACCTAACTATCTTTGTTCATATGTACGAAAACCGTAAATAAATATTTGTTGTGTACCAGTAATGCCAAATTTCTTCCCTATCTCCTTTTGAATTTTTGGTTTGGAAAGGTTTCCTCTTCCAGGATGTAGAACATGTATCTGAAATTGACGTCTCAACCTTGGTTCGGCTATGAGGTGTCTGATGCATACTGTTGGACAATGTTTGATTTTTTTTACATCCATTTTTTATTTGGATTTGACGCAAAGATTTGGAAAATAAAAACATATATGGTTTTATGAATTCGAACATCATGATAACCAAATAATATAATAAACAACATTGGAGGAAAGGTGGCATAAGCACTAAATCTAAGATATCAATAATAATCAAATTATACAATATAACAAAACGTAAGTTGCATAAAATGATAACATGCATGGTCATGGTTATATATGTTGAAATCATTGGCATGTCATCTCGTAATCTATCATTCAATACTGCTTTTTTGGCACATTTCATAAGTACATTCACATTTAATCGATAAAACTCAATTAAAAATTTACATTTACTTGTGAGGATATTATGAAAAAAATATAGATAACTAACTATATCTTTACTCTTTCAACACATACAGAAAGAATATGAAGAACAAAAATCCAAATAAATTAGTAAAAAAATTAATGGTTGCCACTATGTTTTTATGTCGTAATACAGCTTAATAAATGCTTGTAAATTGAATTGTAATTGAACATATTGAAAAAGTGTATGTTAACATATAGGAAAAAAACTTTTTCTCGACAACTATATGAAAAGACAATGAATAAATAGAGATTAAACTCTGTCTATTTGTAATTTGGTTTGCTCTCTTGCAATCTATATTTCTTGCTGCCAATTCAAATAATAACAACGAAACATGTCAATATAAATATATATACAATAAACAATCAAGTTACCTAATAACCTAACAGTTGTGATCTTTAAGCTGAAGTGGATTCCAACTGTTGTTCTTCTTTCTTCCTGATTGTAGCATATGCACTTTTGGCCATCTTTGAATACCTTTCAAATGTAAATGGCGGAGATATTCATAAACCATCAATAGATTTTACCCTTGAAATTGCCGTGAAAGTTAAACCTTGCCTCTCTGCGATACCAATATCGATGGTTGCTCTTTGTAAAGTCAAACCTTGCAATTTGTGTATGGTAAGACCCCAAGCCATACGCAATGGGATTTGCTTGTGATTTCCTCTAGCAATAGGTGCTATTGGAACAATTTTGGGATATCTGATGTCCCATGGTAAACCATTGTAATCATCAAAAGAGACTGTAGCATACATTGGCAGTTGTGGTGGTTTGGATCCATCAGAGAAAAAAATGTTTTGAACTGTCCCAAGTGCTCCATTTACCAACCCTGCTTCCACCCACAAGTTACACGTCAACATCACTCACTGACCAGGACATTAAATCACTTCTTGTTGAAGCTGTTCCTCATCAACGTCAGTAAAATCTTTATTCTTCGTATGTTCAACAATGCATCATGCTATATGAATTCCAAGTGACTTTAGCATACATAGGTTATGTACATCTACCAATCTATTCGTAGGAAAAAAATGGATTTCTGAATTGAAAGTATTACTTTCAGTACCATCCATATTTCCATCTATTCATGACATTAAAAGATTTCAATCATCCACAGTTGGGTTTGCATTTCTGATGTTGGTTAGCAACCTCTTAAATTTGACTTGATTTGGGTCTGTGCCTTGTTGACGAAATATCATGTCCAATGTAACAACCTTTCTAAAATATTTCCATAAGACCCTACCAGCCATGTTTCCTACGTACAATGGTTTATATTTGACGGGAGGAAACTGCCCAAGATCTCGAACAAGAATCAATGATCTCCCACCAAAAGGAACTGACCTTTTTTCAGGAAATGCCTCTCGAAGATGTGAATCAATTTGTATGAACAAACTTGGCCCAATGAAACTCATTTCATCAATTAAAATGTGTGTAACATATCGCATTTCTTCTTGCAAGACTTTCGTGTCCCTGCAGTTCCTTGAATTATCATCTTCAGCGAGTCTGCATTCAGTCCTTCATGGAAATGTTCAATAATAGTTTGAAAAAAAGACATTTCTTATCAGAAAATGAGGATGGAGAAGCCGACCTAGAATGTGAGAGATCTAGTATGGATCCTCTTGAGCATGCATTTTTTATGAAATCTGTTGGGTCCTCTAAGTTACTATTCGAACCTGTAGTACTAATCCATGCATGGATCAAGTCAAAGTCTCTGCGACCAAGAGTATCAATGTCTGAAACTTGAACAATATTGGGAGGAACAAGACGTGACAACATCTCCCACTCATCCATGTCATTCTCATGAATCACTTCATCTTGATGTGTATCGTCATCTTCTTCATTGGTATCTGGTCCCAAAGGTATCCTATTGACATGCCAAGCTCGATATCTAAGGATCCTCCAATTATGAATAATAATTTATGTGCTGACTCCAATATCAATCTGAATGTTTTTGAATGGTTTATAAAGAAGTAATTCACTGAGGCAAAATGACTCAAAGGAATCTGAATTGTTTTTAGGAACCTCACAGAACCGTGGCCATACACGAACTATCGTAGGTGTATCTCTTGGATTCCAGGGTTCTCTCTGATGTCGACCACTAAAAGACCACGATCGTGCAGTTTCAATCAAAGATAAGTGCTCCAGAAATGGAGGTCTCTTTTGGTAGTGTTCTAGAAACCCAGACCCTATTGGGAATTTGTTGTTATATGAGTTTATTGGGAATTTGTTGTTATATGAGTTGGAAAAAACTCTTTTGAATATTTTTCTTCCAACATTAATTGAAACAAAGCTACAGCTAGAAATAACAAGAGGAATCTTTAACAACATATGACAGGTTTCCTGTGCTCCTATATCTCTTTCCACAATTGTTTCATCAAGAAACTTTTTATATGCACATATAGATGGAATGTCAGAGTCAACGACATTGGAAATTCTTGTCAACATGTCTTCATAGCTTTAAGATCTTCTCTCTGATTTTGAAGCATACTTTGCAATGTATTTCAAAACTGCATGACGTGAAAGAACCGGCTGGCAAT
The DNA here is from genome assembly GCA_001517045.1 of Pseudotsuga menziesii. Lineage (NCBI taxonomy): Eukaryota > Viridiplantae > Streptophyta > Pinopsida > Pinales > Pinaceae > Pseudotsuga > Pseudotsuga menziesii. The sequence continues at coordinate 75,976 of LPNX010541472.1, forward strand.
CAACATTGGCACGCCATATTGAAAGAAGAGGAATTTTATGAACATTTAACCTGTCGTTGTTGCGAGCAGGTTCATATTTTTTGTGTCCTTTGTCATTGACAAATATTTTCGACTGGTCTTGAATTTCCCATGGTGCATTTTATCGGCACATGTAGGAGGAACCCTTTTTTCGTAAACATGAATGAACACTGCATCTTGTGTGTCGTTGCACTCAATTCGCTAGTTGCTCATAATCATCAAGGGGATTTGTATTGAATATTTCACTAGTATCCAATAAGCAATTATCTTCCTTTGGAGGTCGATGAATAGATATATTCCTGTGGTGAGCATCACGAGGATTATATGTTGTTACATAGTTGTCAAAGTATCGTCTTGCTGCATCAACTCTTATCGTGTCTGTCCAATCCAGTTGTTCCATGTCTGGTGCACCTTCTAACCACAGAAAGCCATGGAAATGTGTTGATCCCTTATGTTGCCATTCATACCTATGAAACTCATCATGTTTCTATAATATTAGCTTGTAACAAAATTTCAAGTAATAATCTAACATGTTAGATTAAAAAATAGAATAAGGAAACGACGTACCTATACCAGTAGTCTTTAGCATGAAGGTATTTCACAATGATTTTGTCACGGAATATATTGAAACGTTCATGCATATGCTTTGCAACAATATGTGGATAGTTTATAACATTATCAGTTCTCCATCTATTTCCGTTCTGTGCACTGTACAGGTGCAGAATTGGGCATAACTTTATGTAGGTCTGGCCACTTGGTATCAGCTGCACTCAGAGTGAAAAACAAATTTGGGAAACCGATTTGTGATATCATGTCACTAAGCTCACTGTGACATATGTTCTAGTATGCCTTCGTTCCTCGAAGACATGAACCAAAGCGCATCAATCGTTCAGCTAATTTGGTGTCAAAGAATTCAATGAGCTCCTTACGTAAATCTTCAATTGTGGTAGGTATTCCATCTTCAATGTTTTTTTTCACGAATACAACAGTTGTTCCTTGGCTTCGATGTATCATTATCATGTTCAATACAAAATACCGAAACCTTGGATGTTTTTCAAACCTTTGATCACAATATTTAAGTAGGTGCAACCCATACTCATGTAAGTTGACATCCTTCAAACGTGGTTGCAACCAATCAGTAGTGCCCATGGGAAACAATGTTGGAAATGCCATGTCAAACAAACCTTCTATGTTGTATTCATTTATTGGAGACAAACCAATCTCTAGCCATTCCATATCTAAATCTGACAAAGAAGATTCTTTGTTAACAAAGTCACCGTATCTATTCTATCTCTCTTTGTGCATTTGGCATTCTAGCTGTAAAGGATGAAGGATGAGTTTTGAGTCGATGAGTTCCAAATCTATCAATGTCTGCATCAATCTCTTCTGAGTCAGCTATGTCAGAGTTGATATAATGCAATTTAGAGGAGACATATGTTGGCTGGTTTGGGAGACATACGACTGATTCTGGATCAACTTCAACATCTCGGTAATATTTGTCCATACTTATTTTGTAATGCAATGCATCCATTACTCGCGACCTACTAACAATGCAATCATAGTGCTTGGATGGAGGCCCTTCTCTTCTGACAATTAATATGTCTAGGTCTTCTATTCGACGAGGAAGAGTCTTAACAATTGAAACGATATCTTGTGGGACGCTAATTGTATGGCCACTGTATTTATATTGACCTCCACATGCATGTGTGACCTGTAGTATTGGATTCACTCGTGCTATTAACATTTCTTCAACCTGTGTCAAAATTGATAAAACAGGAGGCTATTTGCCAGGATTCATGTTGTTATCTCGAAAAAAACGATGGATACCACGCTCTTTCCTACATCTCACACAAATAGGTCCTTCATCTTGTCTGAAAACATTCATTCCATGGTATGATTCATGACAAACATTACACATTTGCACAATTGACAATTTATCAATTTCGACACAAAATACTCGATGGAAAGAGGACATTTGTTGGAAAAATTCAACCATGTTTCTTGATGTATGTATATTTAAACCTGGATCTTGAGCATGGACGTTACCATTCAATGCAAAGTGAGGCAAGACATGCCGACATCTCTCTCCTTTGTTGTTGCGACGATGTATATTCCTGACTTGCCTTCATCGAGTACCATCGCCTAAAACCTAACCCAAATGGCTTTCATCATGAAAATTATAATGAAGGTTGGTTTCCATCATATCGTTCAGATGAGTTGGGGTTTGAATGTTGTGTCCTCGACGAGCCTCAACACTATTATCCTGAAAAGTGAAAATTTCGTTGTTAAATATTATGTCAAATCTTCTGGTAAGATCTAAATATGGAACTTGCGTATGAATAGGCTAACTAAGACCTTTGATGTTCCAATAAAAATAATCCTTTCTGCATCTCCACTTGGTCTACTGATCATGATCTGGTTTCGAATTATTGCTTGATCATTCTTTGGTGTAGAATTGTTTTCCCAATTGAGGTCCATGTTCTTCGGTTGGCTGTACACAACATAATTTTGACCGACATTTTGTAGAGAGTCATTGTCACTAGAAGACAGAATGACATTGATCGATGTCATGTTGTTTCGACAATTATGTCCATAGATGATACTATCCTGGAATTTCAAAATGATTTCTCATTGAATTATTGAACACGAAGATGAAATAGTATTGTATCTAATACTACCTTATTTTGATCAAGGTCAAATTCATGGTTTTTGTCATGAATAGGTGAAACAATACCTTGGTTGTTCCAATAGAAATAGTTCTTGCTGGACTGGACATTTGCAAACCAGTTTTGAGTTGATTTTGAAACCCTTGTTCTTCATTCGTTAACAATGCATTGTTTGCGTGGCTGTGTGAGTCAGTCCTAGTACACTTGGAATTCATGTCCTTTGTTGTTCCCAGAGAAATTGTTCTTATTCCACTGCTTCTTTCAGCTATATTGGTGTTATCATTTTGTACTATTTCATTTTGAGTTGTATACATAGTTTCCTCACGCTCATCAAATGATCGATTTGGAAAATTGTTGCGAGTAGTTATCTAAACATTGAACATGTATGTAAGTATATATATATTGTACATATAAATACTTATTCAAATATAGACAATGCCATGTAATCCTTATACCTTGGTGCCATGATTAGAAAATGTTTTGCCAAAAGTATGATCTACGAAAGGTTTAATAACTTCATTCAACCTTTCATTACAGTTGTCGCTATATGTAGGAGTTGATGATATAAATTGACTTCGACGATTTGATCTCCTCATTATATCAAATATGCTCTAGAATTTAGTGGGCTCGCCTTGAGAATCAATGAGATTTGCAAAGGAATGACCATGTCATTCTCTTATTTGTTTGCCAATTTGCTCACTATTCTCTTGATATATTAAACGATGTTTCCTATTAATGCCTTCCTTTTTTTATTATAGTGTTTTCGCGAGGATTCGTTTTTTGTGTGACGCGATGTTTCCATCAAGTTCTTCTGACTGCTCCAATTATTATTTTTCTCTGATGACATATCTACATGAACATAAAAAATTAGTTAATGTCAAACCATATTAGTGTACAAAGTCATGTTATAGGTATAGCAAAAAGAAACACAAACGTAAAAGTTTTGAACTTTATTCAAATATTATCTTATAATATTTGTAAGAGTTTTGAACTTTATTCAAATATTATCTTATAATTTTTGTATTGCCGAAGTTCGCCAAGATATAAACTAATATTGTACTCAAGTTTTGTATCCAAGAAAATAAATTTCCATGTATGAATAATTTCTATTTCATAGAGAATGTAAATTGGCAAGCATTGGAAGAGACAAATCCAATAAGCATGATAATGAAGTATTGAAGATGTCGATTTGCATAAGTACAGGTAAGTAACATTCCATATGTAGCACCGATTGCCAAAAATCCAATAAAGTTGGTTGGGAAGAAATATTTTGAATAAGTATGATTAAGAACCATCCAAACATGTTAACTTACATAACATACATGCAAGTTACATGCCATATATGTTTATATTATCCCATTGAAAACACATCATCAATTGAATCCATTTTTAGGCAACTTAGAATGATTGATATGTTGTCTACAAACTCAACAACACTTAGTTGTGTTGGATTTTCAAGTTTGGATAATGCAGAATCCAACATTCTATCCTCGCTTACAAAATTAGAATATGCGTCGATGAAGTTATAGAAACCAAAAGTAAGATGGTCGTATTTGCACATGAGCATGTAATTATCAAGTGGTGCAACAAGAAAATATCCATTGCATTTGCCATTAATGCCCGATGTCAAATTAGACATGATACTCCATCGCAATCCACCTTCTAAACATCCATTTCTTATCGAAGAATTTGTTGAATCATTTTTATTTTTTGTTGGTTCTATAGACCACACTGTAGTTCTCCCATCATTGATAAAACAAAGAAGCTCATTGCGATAACATGCTAGGCTAATTGATAACGTTGAATTCGAGTGTGGAATAAACTGAAACCCCCATTTGGTATCCTCAAGATCTATCCAACATAGCTTGTATATACATATATGATTATCTCTAGAAACCACATGACTATCCACCCATAACATTGTTTGATTATACAATATGGGATTTTTGGGCCTCAAAACATTGCCATCTATAAGACATGTTTGTCTCCACTGCATATGAATACTGTTGGAAATAAAATATTTTGTTTGAAATTCTGTATAAACATGTTTCAATGCTACCCAATGGTATTTTTGTTGTTCAAAATTTTTCAACAATGTAAATAAACCCCAAACACCAAGACCAAGAGACCCTAAAAATGTACAAGTCTTTGTGAATGGATTGGCGATGTAGTAGTTTCTTTTTCGATATAAGATATTGGAGGATGAAACTGCAACAATTGAACCACATGTGGATTCAATTTTGTATTCGTTGTTTACGAGTTGCATAGACACACTAGTACAAGTGATCAATTTTTCCACGGCAAAACGTGGCAATATCCACAGAAAAGCGTGGATATTGCCACGTCTAAGTGTTTTTTTTCCCGTGAAAACAATTTCGTCGCAATAGAGACCACCCCTAATTTGCGTCGCAACAATGACAATGTTCTATATTTCGTTAGATGTCTAAGCCGTTGCTATATCCACACCTGGCCGTCTCTGTATCCACGCCTGGTCGTCTCTGTATCCACGCCTGTCCGTCTCTGTATCCACGTCGGGCCGTCACTGTATCCATGCCGAGCCGTCGCTATATCCACGCCGGGCCGTCGCTGTATCCATGCCGAGCCGTCGCTGTATCCACGGCTGTGAAATTTTTTAAAAAATTGCCGTCGATGTATCCACGGCTATAACTGTTTTAAAAAAAAAAATACAAATGCCATAAGACCAATTCCATGTGGAAGTAGGTCATAATCCTTACATAATTAGTATACCCCCCTCACATGCATACATACATCTCGCACATCTTTATCTCATGCTTCATTACAATTTATCTCGCACATCTTCATTACATGCTTCATTACCATGGTTTAAACTTTAAACAATGACCCATAACCTCAACATCTAAATGTTAAGCTGGTTTGGTCAGTGGTCACATGTCACTAATATATAAAGTGACCCTTATTCAAATATTTAAGTCTGCTAAACATTGAAGTGTAACACAGAAATAATTCTCATCTTTTTCAACCATATAAATGGGTGGTTACGTGCCAGTTAATGCTTCACACATGCTGTGGGATATGTTTTTGTTGTGCAAAGTGAGTAAAAACTTATCTCTGACAACATTCTCCACAGAGGTTCCAAAGTATGGACATCCAAAGGTCCATAGTATTTCATCCACAGAGATTTCATCTATCTCTGACAACCAACACCAACCAAATTTGTCATCTAGTTGTCAAATTTCAACCAAGGGTCCATAGTATTTACACCTCGCTAGCTCTGATACCAGATGAAATGCCTAAGAGAGGTTTCTAAGACATTTAAACCGTGCACAACTTATCTTATATGGTAA